>VDFB02080509.1:0-23926 GCA_007258455.2 Sequoia sempervirens | reverse complement strand
CCTCCCTCCCTCCCTCCCCCTCCCTCCACCTCTTCCACCCTTCTACTCTCCTCCCTCTCTACCACTCTCTACCACCCTCTCCAACTTTCTCCCACCCTCTTCCTCCCTCTCTCCCACTCTATCCCACTCTCCCACCCTCTCCGACCTTATCCCACTCTCTCAGGTCACTCTCTCACACACTAAGTCCATCTATCTCTCTCCCCTATACCCCTATAACCCTTGACCCTTAAACCCTCTACCATATACCCTAAACCTTAAAGTTTAACCCTTAAACCTTCTACCATATACCATTAATCCTTAGGTCTATGTGTACACAAATCGGATATCCGATTTGAAACGGATATCCGATTTGAAATGGATATCCGATTTCTGGACCATTACTCTAAAACAACAAAATATGCTTTTTACAAATCAGATATCCGATTTGAAACGGATATCCGATTTGTAAAAATCATATACATACAACTATTTTCATTGTTTTAAAGTTACAGTCTACAAATCGGATATCCGTTTCAAATCGGATATCCGTTTCAAATCGGATATCCGATTTGGAATCGGATATCCGATTTGGATCGGATATCCGATATGGAAAACTAAAATTAGTGTTTGCTTTGGTGGTGTGTACTGACACCCGAGCCTAAAAAAAGTCAACACGATATTTTCGCTTCGGGAAAGACGGTGTTTTTCCTCATTGCCACTTTTGGCATACCATGATCCCCGCACATACCTTCCCCAAGAGATAATTCCTCCACATCTGTAAGGTTTAAACTATTACAACCAATTCTAAATCATGCAGTGCGTAGTTTTCCTCATGATGCTTAAGCCTCCTTGATTCATATACTACCACTTTTCCATCTTCCATTAATACTTCTCCCAATCCCTCTCCTGAAGCATTTGTGATTACTGTGAATTTTCCATTAGGATTAGGAATGTTCAGCATTGGTGCTATTATGAGCCTCTCCTTCAGTAGTTGGAATGCCTGCTCACATTTATCGGTCCATTCAAACCGTGTTCCCTTTGTTTGGAGTGATGTAATAGGAGATGCAATCCGGGAGAACCCTTACAAAAACTTCCTATAATATCTTGTGAGGCCCATGAAACTATAGACACATGACACATTTTGAGGCACCAACCATTCCACGATTGCCTTGATCTTTTTAGGGTCTATAAAGACTCCTTCAATTGAAATAATATAGCTTAAATAGTGTACCCTGTCTTGATAGAATGAACACTTGGATAGCTTCCAAAAGAGTTTCTTTTCTCTTAGCCACTGTAGAACTATCCTCAAGTTCCTATCATGCTCTTCAATGGACATTGAGTATACTAGGATTTCGTCAATGAAGATTAGAAAAAATTCATCCAAACAATCTTTGAATACACTATTCATGAGGTTCATAAAAGTTGTTGGTGCATTAGTCAATCCAAAAGGTACCACAATGAACTCATAATGTCCATACCAAGTTCGAAAAGTGGTCTTCAGAATATCTTCTTCCTCAATTCTCAACTAATGGTACCCCGACCTGAAGTCAATTTTGAAGAACACTTTCATTCCCTTCATCTGGTCAAACAACTCATCGATACTCAGGAGTGGATATCGGTTCTTGATGGTTTCCTTGTTCAACATCCAATAGTCTATACAAAAACGCAAGGTTCCATCCTTCTTTTTCACAAATATAGTTGGTGCTCCCCATGGAGACACGTTGGGTCTAATGAGCCCTTTGTTCAACAATTCCATTAGCTTGGCTTTCAACTCATAGAGCTCGGTGGTGGTCATCGGATAAGGTGCTTCAGATTGAGGCTCAACTCTTGGTATAAGGTCAATAGAGAATTCAAACTCTCATTTTGGAGTTAACTCCGTGAGTTCATTAGGGAATACATCTTGGAACTCCTTGAGAATAAGATAGTCATCTAAATATGGTTCCTTGTTGTCAGGGTTACTGATATACACCACATAGATTGCACGTCCCTTTCAACGAGCCTTCTTGAGTTGTATAGTGGAAATCTATCTAAGCTCTAAGGGTCTTTGCATTCCACAAATATCAACTTGGTTTCCATAATCATCCAAAAAATTGACTACCTTATCCTCATAGTTCATTATATCCTTATGCTCGGTTAACCAATTTATTTCAAAAATTACATCATATGAGCCTAAAGGTTCAACATACAGGTTGACCTAGGTTTGGAAGGTTGGAAGCTCTAACTCGCTGCAAAAGAGACATGTATCTACCCTCCACTTTACTCGATTACCATACTCGACTATCCATGAGTTTTCCATGTATCCAAGTCTAATTGGTATCTTGGAAATTATTCTAGGATCTATAAAACATTCATTTGCTCTGATATCAATTAGAATAGAGACAGTTTGGCCATAGAGCTTACCCGTTAGTTGAATTGGTGAACCCCGATACTCTTTCTATTTGTTATCCACTGCAGCGTGGATCTGGTGATGCTGAGTTCGTTGGTAGTTTCCTTCCTTCCGTGACTTCGACCGTTGAGGATATTTTGAGGCATAATGATCATCTCCACAAGTATAGCACCCATTGTGAGGCCCTTTGTGACCTCCTGGCTTGTCCTCTCTGAAGCCATTCTTCTTTTGGTCATATTTACCCTTGTTTTTGTTTACCTCCTTGTTCTTTCCACCATTACCATCTTCACCCTTCTCCCGCAACTCACTTCCCCTCTTGAGATTACAGATCTGATGATTCTTGTCTCCTTTATGAAATTTCTTGTTACCAAACTGTGACTTAGGATTCACATTATTGCAAAAATTGGATAATTGTTGTAGTTTTTGTTCCTGTTAGGTTTCTTTTTGGAAAACTTCGTTCATGGTAAGATGATCATGCATATCCACTTCAGTTCCAATGTGGGGTCTCAGTCCCAATACAAATTTTTGGATATGAAAACATTCATCTCCCTGATGCTGGGGCACATACTTCAATAGGTTGGTGAAATTTTCCCACTACTGGGTCACCTTCATGTTCCCCTTGGTTAAATTTTGGAATTATGTCACTTTCTTGTCGAATAAAAATAGTGGTAACCATCTCTTCCTAAAGGATTGAAGAAAGAGTTCCCAAGTAATCTCAACAAGCTGAAGATTCCTTTCTAATTTCTCATTATCCCACCAAGTTGCTACTTCACCTAAGAGTTGATATGTAGCCCATGCCGCTTTAGTCTGGTCGGAAAGGTTACGAAGCCCAAAGTATTTTTCAATCTCAATAATCCATGCTTCTGCTCTTGCTCTGATAGCCTTACCATCAAACTTAGGTGGTGCCACTCTTTTGAGATCTTTTCCAAGCTCTTCCTCAATTTGACCTCGAGGGCCTGCTCCTGGACCACTGCCTCCTTGATTGAATTTTGCATTCCTGCAGTTCCGGTCCTTGCGTGCCACTCGAGCCTCTTGTTCTAGGTGGTCCATGCGATCCTCTTGCCTATTCAAGAGCTCTAGAATCTATTCCAGCCTCTTGTTAGGTCCATTATCTGGCCCACTACCACCCGTCTCTTGCCTGGTGGTCACCATGTTGACTCACACTTAACCTGCATCACATTTCATGTCTATTGCATCTTAACACTGGGTTCTATGAATAAACATTTTGATTCTACATTTCATTACATACGCATGCATATATCACTCATTCATCAAGGACATACACATTCATGTATTGAAAACATATTTTTGAGTTCTTAATTTGAACACACCAAAAATATCATCTTGTTTTATTTATAATAATAGTGGGTCAATAGACCCTTATTTAAAAAGGCTTCTTATTACATTATTTAGTTTTCTCATCATCAGAAAGAGGACATTCCTCTGGGTCCTCATCTAAATTGACATCAAGTTTCATAAAAGAGGATGGTTGAGCACACAAGCTCTCCTTTTTCTCTTTAGTTAAAAAGGGTGCATTGGGTCCACACCCTAGAGCTTAGTCCTTGATTGCAGAGAGATTTTTGATCTTAGGTGCTCACTTCTCCTCAATCTTCTTGCCTCTCTCTAGCTTAAGTCGTGTAAGGGCTTGAGCTAGAGTTTTGTTGTCGGGAATATCTGGTTGAACCTCAATCTTAGCCCTTTCTTCTTCTACAACTTTCTTATTTGAGGTCCTAACGGTTTTCCCTTTCCTTCGTCTTTCCTTTGACCTTCCCATACTTGCATTCAATCCAGGTTTGGTCAATTCTTAGGACAACTAAATTTGGTCAAGGGTCAATTATCCCTATTCAAGACTATGGTAGACTCAAAAGGCCTAGAGTTGAACCCTAAGCTCTGATACCAAGTGTAATAACCCATTCTAAATTATTACTTAAATAATATTATTGCAAATGACATGAATATATTCAAATTAAAAAGACATAACTAAGAAGCTATAGTGAATCATAGCAACACATGTCTAATTAAAATGAGTCAAGGTTTATATATTCAATTTGAAATTCAATTACAATATCTAGTTTGACTTGGCTCATAAGGCCACAAGTCAATACAATGCACAACTTTTACATCAAAGTTACATCAAGGTTACAAAAAGGTTACATCATAGACTAATATAGTCTTGCATACTTGCAACTTTCTTCTTGATGCAAGCTCGCCTCCACTGCTGGACAAGAACAAGGTTGAAGCGCTTTACCACCCAACCACGAAGCTTACGCTTCTATGAAATTCTTCCAACTTGAAGAATACTCGACCCTACAGGAAAAGTTTAGGAAGAGAACAATTTTCAAGGTGGAATCTAGTGCGTGCCCATACATCAACATGCATTTCTATCTACAAGTTAGAAAAGAGAATGCAAGATCTATGCTAGGGATGACAGAGAGTGTCATCACATAGCCCATACATACATAATGAACTGAATTGCTTAGCCAAGAATAAAAATAATGTTACAATAAAAAACAATAGAATCTAGTAAAGAAAACCTATACTCTCTGAACTCCATCTCGACACCCGTCCCAAAAGGTAACTTTCAACATCAAGTTATCTCATAACAACTAACTACCCTCTAGCAGCATCTACCCTTAGGTGCTCTAGTCTACTAGGTGTTGTTGTTCTATTCAATTTAAAATTTAGAAATAAATCTAATGGAAACTGATCAAACATTATCCATCCATTTAAAGCACGTGTCACAAGATTACTTTCATCGTAACTAAGTATTCATTTAAGAATAAAGAAAAATAGGAAACAAAAGAAGGTATGTCACAAGTATGTGTATGTATGTAGGCAAAGGTCTACGTGTATACACATACATGTGTCTACTTAAGTTATGAATTTGTGCATACATTCTGAATTTAAAACCAATAGATCAGATTTCTATCATTCAAATAATGTTTCAGAATATCATACAACCTATCAGTTTGCATGAAGTAAGAATTTTAAGAACAAGTCTGATTGAACAATTTCCCACATATTGTTATATCGTTTGTACCAACCATGCTATGATAACACACTATTCTAATGTAATCATACAGTTATTGTTTAATGGAACGTTGTTGTTTAAAATTAAACAATCACAGTTTATGATAAAGTAATGTTGTTACAAATGAACAAATACTGTTTATAAAAGAACAATGTTGTTTCCAACTAAACAGTTATAGAACGATGTTGTTTCAAGTAAAAAATTCAATGCGATTTACAACATAACAATCACTGTTTACACTAATACAATGTTGTTTATAGCTTAACAGTTCCACTTTATAAAACAATGATGCAGTTTGCAATAGTTTATAGTTACAGCTCCAATTTTCCATTGGTTCATTAATCCAAGCTTTATCATTCTAAACAGTTGTTTACAAACTTTCATGTAAAAAGATAACCCAATGAAGCAGTTATTAACTTTTGAAAGGTATTTAAAAAGATCTCGAACAACATGCTAACCATTTACCAACAATGATAAAATGTTCAAAAATCAAGAATAAATCTCTTCTAGGCTCGAGTTGAAAACCCACATTCAATATTAACATAAATACTTTTGTCGTTCTAAGAATGACCCACAACCATTGATTGTTGCTCAATACTAGGTGGCCGTGACCGTAGCTAGAAATGCCTACCCTTAGCTAGAAGGTAATCATCTTGAGGATGTTTGGGTGTCGTTTGTGGTGAATGATGGTTTACAATACTGTACATGCAAGCAATCTAAGAGAATGACTTAATTGTTCAACTTTTTTCCTTTAAGGACTAGGCGACATGAAACCATACAATCCCTACAACATAACATATATTTGCAATTGCAAGGAAATAACAAATAAACATATTCAATATGGGCGACATAAGCCCATCGTCGCCCATGGCGATGAGGCATCCAAGATCATTTGAAATACCCTTTGATTCAGGATTGAAGGTGATGGCTTCGCATTGAATGGGCGACCATCGAATGGATAATAATAAGCAAAATAAAATATATAAAACATAATCTTTTTGGGAAGGATTCGGCCTACCCTTAAGAGGGAGGCAATGATTTATAAAGCTTAGCGCTCCATTCATAGGCCTGTTGGGATTTCCCTGATAGCCCTGTGAAGAGCTACCTAAATAGCATACATGCATCCTATGCACAAGGTTGACGATATTAAAATATTACAAGGTATTATATAGTCGACCTTCCAAGTTGTGGGTGAAACATGCACAGGAAAATCTAGGTATAGAACAACCAACAAAGCCATTCTTTTAATTAGAAAATACAAATCCAACTCATATATTTTGGGTGAAGCCATAATAGTGGTTTACAATTTGATGGAGGAAGGAAAATTGAGAAAAAATGACCCCATGGCAAAAAAATTGGTTTTAGGGGTTCGCATGAACCTACATGTTCGACCAAACCATAAAGGGGTTCGACCGAACTAGGGTTCAAGCGAACCCATTAACTATTGGGCCCACATTTCCCGCCCAAAAAAAAAAAGGAAAAATGCATATTAGTGGGGGTTCGAATGAACCCTGGTTCGCTAGAACCCTTGGGGGTTCGCTAGAACCCCCTGGTTCTAGCGAACCCCCTTTTTCCCTAATTTTTTAATTTGTTCACACAAAAAACCTAAAATTTTACACTTTCAAGCTCCGGTTGGGGATGAAAATGGGGGAATATTTAGAAACCAAACTTGGAATCAAGTAGCCTTTAGAACGAGCTATCCAATGAATATAATTTTAGTATGTTTTGGTTTTATTATCTATCTGTTTTTTAAGTTTTATTAAATATAGGTTTTTCATCGAAAACAAAACTCTACGCTCGCAAAATTTGGAAAAATAGAAGATTATAAAAAAAAAATTTAAAAAATATAAGTGCACCAGATATTGAAGTCCTTGATCCAACAAAAAGAAGAAGAAGAATTTTGATACATACAAGATTGTGTGTTATACTACCGTGGCCATGTCCGAATTGTCATTTGATTGACTTTGAAACTTGATTAAAGAAACAATATTCAATAAAAACTATCTAGCCAAGTGGAAGCACTAGATATAGGAGTTAGAAATCTAAATTTGAAAGAAGAATTAATTTTATCTTCATGGAAAAAAAGTTATGCGTATACGGTGTGCGCCACTTTTAAAAAATGCTGCTTTTGAAAAAAAAAAAAACAATTTTGTGGGAGATGGAAAAAAGAGTGCAATCTGATTCCAAAAAATTGAAAAAATATTTTAGAATCTACAGACAAAATATGACAAGACTCTAGTTTGCATCATCTTCAAATTCCTTACGGCTTAATCGCTATAGGGCCCGAATGTGGAGATTGTGTTAAAAAAAATATCGTGTCGGCTTGGCCAAAATTGTAAACCACTATTGTGGGATCACCCTTTGCAAGTAGTTTGATGATCAAGTTTCATTCAAATCAATAAAATTGACATTGAAACGATTCAAACTATACATAGATAATAGACAAAACTGTAAAATGAAATGAAAAGGATTTTTTTTAATGAAAACACGAAATACCTCTGAAATCAAAAATTTCCCTCAGCTTTTTCCCACGATGCTTGGTCGAACAACCCGTTCACTGTGTGTTTGTGTCAATGTTATTCTTCAAAATTAGCAACTTTCCTCCATTTCACTATGCCTCCACTAGGGCTATTTTCGAATGATAATCGACATTGATTATTTTTCCACCCCACTCTCATAATTCAAATATTGCCTTAATGCTGATGGCTCTACCACGACCTTCGTGGGATTTCCTCGTGATTTTTATTTAGATTCTAACAGTCTAATATTGATAATATCGGTTTTCAAATTCAATTTATAAGAAATATAAATATGTATATGTATATATATATAATACATATATATATATACTACATATATATATACTATATATATTTATATATTTGACATTGATTCACATTCGCTTATATTTGTTCTTTAGTTTAAATATATATATATATATTCACATACATATGTTGCAAGGTGTGACCCTTGGTCTTCCTTGCAGTACTAAGTGCTTGGGTTTGTGTCATGGTCTAACCGCCTCATGTGGTTCTTAACCGAAGCTTATATCGGGCATTGATAGGTCGATCTTTTGGTGCAATGGCAAGTCCAACAATTGGTATTAGAGCTGGTCATAGGTTCAAACCCCACACTTGTGCTAGGGGGGGATTGTTGCAAGGTGTGACCCTTGGTCTTCCTTGCAACACTAAGCACTTGGGTTTGTGACATGGTCTAACCACCTCCTGTGGTTCTTAACCAAAGCTTGTATCGGGCATTGACAGGCCGATCTTTTGGTGCAATGACAAGTCCAACAATACATACGTACATACATACATACATACATACATACATACATACATACATACATACATACATACATACATATATATATATATATATATAAATTTTTTTGAAGAGGTTTATGTGTTCCATATACCATTTAATTAAATAAAAGAACTTTTATTTCATTTTGAGCACCAATACATATAAACAAAAAGGAACTTTTACTTAATTTCATATAATGAAATTCTTATCCTTTTTAATCATACTTTAGAATACGCACTATCGTTTTCTTCCAATTCTCAAAACACCAAAATTAAGGTAAACAATGAAATCATGGGTTTACTTTTTCTACAAGCCATTCATTTTCAATCATTAGAACAATTCAAATCATGTAATTAAGTTCTTTGATATGCAAAAAGTTCAAATGCAAATCAGCATGCCATTTGTGGTGTGTTCACCTAGATTCCATCTAGCTTATCGTTCAATCTGGCTAAACGATCCTACTTCAACCGTGTTCTCCTCCTTCAACCTGTCACCCTGGAACTGCACACATTTTCACTTGCCAAAATTCATCAGTAATGTTCAAATCATAACAATATATAGGATAATTCAAAATGATCACATAGTCAACGACGGTTAACTTCTTTCAATCTTTTCAAAAATATAAAAATTTCCATTCTACATATTGAAGTTCCTTAATAATTCAATTTATCATATTATAATTTAAATTGTAATAAATTTGGTTTATAACAACTTTAGTCCTCATTTTATTCAATCTGTGAGTATTGTTTTTGTTGATGCTTCTACTTGCATTACCATCAATGGTCACAAATCCCAATCCTTTGGTTTGTTCCGCTTCATTCACTAGGGTTGCCCTCTGGCTCCTTCTCTATATGTTCTTGCTACTAAAGGTTTTGGTTATCTCCTAGCGCACTTCGTTTCCCGTGAGCTTGTCTAGGGGATCACCTTGCCCAACTCATTTGCCTAGCTTGTCAATGGCCATTTTTTTGATGATTCCTTCCTTTGTTGGAAGAAGAGGATAATGCCAAAGCAACCCTCAGACGCCTTGAGACCTTTTGCTTGGCCTCTTGTTTTTCTATAGAGTGACATAAAACCTAATGCTATCTTCAATCCATTCTGCCTAGTTCTCTCTAGATTTAACAATATGGTTGGAAGTGGATTGCTCATGAGGAAATATTTAGGTTCCTTGGCATCCCCTTTGATTTTTAGGCTTCCTCTTTAGACTTATGACATGAAACCCTTTCTTGTATTGAGCAGAAGTTGGCTTTTTGGATGACTAAGCTGTTTTCACTGGTTGACAAGTTCCAAGTGTGTTCTAAAATTCCTGAAAAAGCTCATGTTTACTACTCTTTATGTTGAGCCCCTTCCAAGGCCTCCTATGCAAAGCTTGAAAGTTGCTCAAGGACTTCCTTTGGGCCTCTTCAAAGACTCACAAAGGGTTTCACCATGTTGCCTGAGAGTTTTGTTGTCTCCCCAGGGAGTTTGGTGGGCTTGGCCTTCTGACCACTCAAAGGCAAGGGATCGCTCTTTGTGCCAAGTGGATCATATGTGCCCTCATTGGCAATGAGGCCTAGAAGATTCTTCTTAGGCATTGTATTTTCACAAGATATCCAATTCACAGACCGACTTGGAAAGGGATTGGTTTCCATACCCTTCTCATTATGGAGTTTGTTTAGATTGAATGTACTTTTGTTGCTAAAAGTGTTTGGCTTTCTCGAGAGTCTGTCAAGCCCTAATTCACTTGGAATGGAACTGGTTTTAGAGACAGTTTATCTTTCAATCAATAGAATCTAGCGGTCTCCTTTGTTCGCCAATCTAGGTTGTCCTCTGGCCAAATTGCTCCGGCTTAAGGCTCTCAGATTTCATAAGAAGGGTATTCAGTTTCTTCATGACTTATTTTCTAGACCCACAATGCACCTCACATTGTGGGGAGATTTCAAAGCCAAGTTTGGCTTATAGAGCCATGACCGAGAAATTTTTGAAGGATTGGTTAATGCCATGTTTGTTGACATGCAGCTTCATAAAGTTGGTATCTGTTTCACCAAGCCTTGGTGGAAAGATTGGAAGTCGGGTCCAAACGTCCCTTTCATAAACTATAAGCCTTGGCTTGGCTACTAGTGGCTTTCTCCTCATCTTTTGATGGTTAGTAGTTTGAACCCTGGAGGTGGCATCTTCAATCCCTAGTGTCTGTTTGGCACTATAGATTTACTACTATGTGTACTGTTGTTATTGAGCGCTTGCCCACTTTGCTTGGTGTATTGTTTTCCATGACTTACCTGTGGGATCTCGGTTTACCCACATGGGGGTTCATGACCCTCGTTGCCTTTTTTGTGGGCAACCTGAGTCTTTCAAGCACCTCTTTTGGTTTTGTTTTAGAGCTTAATAGTTGTGGAATTAGATTCATGACTTCTTTCAGCCCTTCCATCCCGAGCCTTTCTCTTGGAATATGGTGTTGCTGGGTGATTGACCTTGTTTTCCCCATAAGTCAGATTTGGTACACTTTCAGAGTGGAAAACCTCTTCAATATTTGGAAAGATAGAAACTCTTGTATTTTTGCTCATAGCGAGATTCATAAACATATATCACTTTATTGTAAAGCTATTATATGTTCTAATTTGTTATTGTAGATTCAAGTGCAAGCTAACAAAGTTGCGCTTGAGGTGGCTCACCTTCAGGAGCTCCTGGACCATTGGGGGAACGCCCCCTGCATGGTTGTTTTGTGTGTTACCCTCTCTCGCTTCTCCCCAGAGCCGCTCGACTTCGTGCAGTCAAGGTTGGGGCAAGAGTGGCTTTGCCAGGGACTCTTGGGCTCGTCCTCGTTCATAAGCCCCTCGTCATAGTGACTCGCGTCCTTGTCGTCCCTATTCACAGGCCCCTCATCGTAGCAAACTACGTCCTTGCAGATGTTTGCCCTCCCCTCCTCCTTGGGCTGACTTGGGTTGACCTTCTAGTGGAGCTTCTAGAGGTGGCAGTGGTGCTTCTGGGTGGCCCTCTAGTGGAGTTTCTGATTGGCCGATTGATTCTTTCAAATGGTTTTTGCGGCTGGATATGGCGATTTCTCCCACTCAATGAGAAGATAAATAAAACAATGACGATAGTTGAGACTCCCTTGACATCACTCTAGACCCTGCTGATGTATGGGGTAGGCCGGATGATAGGGACCTGCCTCCCTCTGTTGGCACTACTATGACTGCTTAGTGGCCTTTTATTGTTTTTTCATACTTTTTGCTATTTAGATATTGCCCATGTGATTATTCGAAGTGTACTTTTTTACCACCCAACTATTTTTTGTGAATATGTATAATATTTATCTTTAATTAATAAATTATGACCTCTATTCATAATAGAAAAATAAAAAAAATAAAAAAAAAATAAATTTTCCTTTGAAAAATAAAACTACCTAAACTACCTATACGTGTGGACAACATCAACGCCAATCTTCCAAAGGGCTTCGAAGTCTTTCGCATTTTTACTTTTATTATTCCACGTTTTTAAGTATTCGCAATTTTAAAGCGGATATGAACGAGTCTGTAACGACGTTCAGAATGAACGCGACGTTCGCACCTTCTCTTCTTTTTCCTGTATACGCGGGACGTACCAACCTTATCTCGTTCCCGTTAACGCGGTCTCAGTGATGCGACTTTTCTTTGCTACGCATTTTTCCTTAGACTTTTCTTTGCGCCCGTTACCTTATAAAACTCATATCTCTTGAGAATTGAAATGATCAAAACAAGCAGCGAATGTGAGCTTAGAAAGCATGGATGAAGAGTTGCAGTCCACTGGTCCGCAGTAAGTACGAGTTTTTTAATTATCGTTTCGGCCTACAATTTTAACATAGTTGTTGGGTAAACATAATTTGCTTCTATTTGTTAACAAGGGATCAGTACACCTAATAAAATTAGTTTCTAATGCATGTTAAACACGATTATGATGTTAACTATGCTGGGTATTCAAAAGAACTAAACAAATCTGAAACTTTTTCTGAAAAATTCAAGTGGGTTCAACCAGAAAAGTATTGATTCTTATAGAATGTCGACTTTCCTTTTGAAATTCGTAGTAAGAAAGTTATTTTTGCAGTGCCCAGTTGGTGCTCATTGCTAGCATTTTTGTTATAGGTTCGCTGCCGGTCAAGAGCAGGCAATTTTTCTTTCTTGTGAAATCCTGGAACGAGCTTTGGATGAGACACGCAGTGTTTCTATGAACAATGGCAACACTTATTTTAGTCGGAATGAGTACAAAGGTGTAGAATTTGTGGCATTCCCTTCATTTTATACAGGGGATATCAGTGTCACAGATAGCCCATTTGGAGAGTGCGATATCAAGAATGAGAACAACGTCTTCTCTGATCGTCTCAAGGGTGATGATGATCAACCGGCTCTTGTTCACAAAGGAGTTCTCAATATTTTCCTTCATATTCTCAAAAATTCAGACTTGGAAGCCCATGTATGAAAACCCTTTGCTCTTCTCTTTTATTGTTGCTTCTTGATGTAGGATGCGTGCTATTGCATTCCATAACCTATATCTTTTATCGGCGCTGACGCCTTCGGTTAATGTGGAGTCTAAGCCTTCTGCCTGGAGCCCCATATTTTTGATAGGTTTTGCTTATTTATATCATGCCCATCAGCCCCTCTTATTTAAGATTTGTAGTTCATGTCAAATGAAGCTAAAGATCTGTGCTGAATTATCTTTTTGATTAACCTATAAAGTACTTTCGAACTAATCTATAACCAGCAATACGCCAGAATTATTGACCTTGAGCTTGAGTTTTCTGGATTCAACTGCTCAATATTTAAATCGTTCTTATGTTTCAAATTTCTCTGAAGCACTTATTATCAAGGTTTGAAACTTTACCCGATGATGGGTTAATAGAGAAGATTAGGTATATATTTTTATTTTAGAAAGGTGTTAAAATTTCATGGATTAGTTAGGAGTTAAATTCAGGATCTCTCATTTGCTGTCAGGGCCCTCCGCCACTGAATCATCAGCGTCTTTTGTGGTCAATCCATCTTTGGTTCACGGGTGGCTCATTTTCTAACGCCCCACTTTGTCGCATTGCAGATGCTCAAGGTTCCTATCTAGGCCTTGTTCCGCTGATCTAGACTCTAATGTCCTATTAAATTTTTCATGGATCATCTAGAAATTGAACATACGACCTCCCATTTACTGTTTGGAATGCTCTGAAACTGAACTACAGACCCCCTTTATGACTGATCCATCTTCAATTTAAAAATGACACATCTTCCAACTACATAATGGCTATCTATCTTTATTTGTGCAATTACCTGTCTTTTAATTGTCATCTTTTATACGAACAACTTTTACAATTGTAAGTTAAAACATTAAAATTTACAGGTCATCTAACAATTTACTGATTTAAATTTTCCACTACCTAAGAATCAATTCTATTTCATTCAGTAGAGATCCAAACTTCTAAGATTTAAATTTTAAGCTGTTTAATTGTTTATTCTATCAGATGGAGAAATTATCGGAACAGAAAACGAAACAAAAAGTGGAACAACCCATTATATTTGTGGGTCAGTCTATAGGAGGTGCAATTGCAACCCTGGCTACGATCTGCTTTCTGGATAAGAGGCTGAAAAATATCTATCCTTTATGCATTACATTTGGCTCTCCTTTGGTGGGAAATGCTGCTCTTAGAGAATCAATTGGTTACCAAGATTGGTTTGGAAGATTTTGTCATGTTGTTTCAAAATATGATGTTGTTCCCCGCACGCTCCTTGCACCATTTGAATCAATTGCACTGCATTTGAATTCAATTTTTCCTCAGAGAGAAAAGATAATGGGAAATGATTCTGATCTTCTAGAAGCTTGCAGGAAACTTCTTGAAAATGTTAAATGCCTTGGAAAATCTAGCAGTAGCCCCTATAAACCCTTTGGCACTTATATGTTCTGTTCAACGTATGGAGCAGCTTGTATTGAGGACAGTCAAACTGCCTTGGAGATGTTAATTTTTACTTTGCAAAGCACAGAGGAAAATGGTATTGCAGAACAAAATGATATTGCCGGTGCATTGATTTTAGAGCACACAAGCTATGGTGTAATGTTGAAACATGTTATTGAAAGTGGATACTCAACAAGAACTGCAAATATCACCTCAGAATCTTCCATTGATATGGGAATAGCACTGCAATTAGAAGCAATGGGTTTTCGGACTCAGGTAATCCCATTATTTAATTTTTCTTTATTTTTTCAATTTATCACTCGCATGAGTCGCAGTATTCAAAACATACATACAATATTTAATACTTTAAATATACCTTATTTATTAAAATATTCTTTTCGAGTTTGCTTCTATTTTATCTGAGATTAGTCTGGTCCAGGTAAGTTATACTTTTAGTTTTTACAAGTGATACTGCTAAGTTCAATTTTCCTAGTTAGCAAAAGAAACAGAGAAAGGCTGGTATATTAGCATGGCATTCATTAAAGTAGCTCAAATGACCAGGCAAGCTTCAGGGAGTTTGTTGTAGAGAAGTTATTTGAGTCACTTTAGATTAGGGAGGTCAGGGGAGGCCAGTGAAGGGGATAGGAGAAGCGAGGAAGTATTGGCATGGAATAAAATAAGGTAGGGTTATAAATTTGGTTAAGTTTATGAAGAAGTTTATCTAAATTATTTCAAAGATATTATAGTACTACTAATATTATAAAACTGTAGTTTCATTTATAGCACCAATTAATGTTAAAAATTAAATTCAGAAGGTAAAAAATTTAGAATATTTCATAGTAATCTTTCAACAAAAAGGCTCTTAAATAGTAAAACAAAGTTGTAAACTCACCTTAAAATTTTAAAGCTAAAAATTAAAAACTCTTACTTTAATGTTCCTCCTTCTGATGAAGGATCAATAAGAGTGATCCAAAACATCAATTGAAAAACATACATAATTAAAACCAAAAGCTTATATTTACATCTGTTTAATGAATTCTGAGAACTCATACCAACTAAATAAGATTTTACTTTATTTTATAATAATTCATTTCTCATTTTATAAACTGATTATTACATAATTATAAATCTTAAATCCGACATAGAATAACATCTTCATCCAGGAGGGTGATGTTCTCCAAACTGCGGATCTGGAGGATGCAGACATTCGCAAGCAGTTATAATCTTGTTGTTGGATCTTTATGTTCTGTTTTGTGTTTTTGATTCTGTTCTGGCTCTGCAGTTTGTTGGCTGGGCTTTTACTATGGGTCAGCTGCTAGTTTGCTGGCATTTCTTTGCTTGTAAAAGATTTCCAGGTTCTGTTTTTTACCCCCTTTTGTCAAGAACATCCTAAATAATATATAAATCTCATTAACCTTATAACAAGTTTTTCCATTTTCTAAATTAAATTTCTTATAATGATAAATTCTAAAGCCCCTTCCCTAACAATACATAAATCTCATTAGACCAATATATACAGAAATATATAGACATTCACTATGTAAACTTTCCCTAAAAAAATCATAAATCAAATTGTTGTACTGAATATAGATCAAAAGATATATGAATTCAGTGTAATGGCTGTTCTTATAAGACCATTTATTTCCTTCCACACGGTAGCTTCCTAGGAAGTTCTGTTTACGCTAATTATTTTCTCTAAATGTTGTTTACTGTATTTAGAAATTGAGACTGACTTCTTTTACTGTTAAACAGAATAAATCTGCATTTGATGCCCTGAAAAAAGCTGCAGATTTGAAAAACGAGCATGACATGGACATTGAGAACCTAAATGTGGAGTTGAGTAACAGCCAAAGTAAAATGGCAGAGTTGGAATGGTACATTAAAACAGTCTGTAAGGGCAAAATCTGTGGCTCCTACGATGTTTTCAGAGGCCTAAGCGACAGGAGAGAATTTCATGTCAATCGGAAAAGGTTGCATCTAGAAGATTTCTGGGATAACATTATTAATATGGTGAAGAATCATCAATTGCCAAATGACTTCCGATACCAAAACAAATGGATCAATGCTGGCACTGCATACAGAAAACTTGTAGAGCCCTTGGACATTGCAGACTTCTATTATCTGCACAGCAACAAAGGAAGCTATCTCTCAATTGAGAACAGGCCGCTCCGTCATAGGGTTCTGGAAAAATGGCTGGATGATAAAAACCAAACTCGCATTGATAGAGGTAACAGGGGAAAAAAGCCTCGCACAATGTTTGCATCCTTAACTGAGGACTCTCGCTTTTGGGCTCGTGTAGAAGAAGCTGCTAAAGACTTGAGAAATCTCCAGCTAGAGCAAGAGCAACATCAAACTATCAATGCCCATCTCAAGAAAAGCCTGGAAGATTTTGAAGTTTATGTGTCAAAGATGATTGAGGTTAAAAGCATTTCTCTGGAGGTTTTCTTGGAAGAGAGCAGCTTCATGATATGGTGGAAAGAATACATGAATTTTCAACGACAATGCCCAGAGTGGAAATCAAGCTCCCCTTTGCTAAAATCCATGGAAAAGGAGAAGTTGGGAGTTCAGAAGACAGGTTTTTGATAAAGTTCTGAAGTTTGTTAGAGTTTGTTTATTTCCTTGGCCATTTCCCCTGCTTGGAAAGTTGTTTTCTTTTTCAATCTGCATAAGCCTGTGTTTGCTAAGTTGTGTTTCTTTTCAATCTGAACAAGTCTGTTACATTTGGAATAAAGAGAGCCTGATTCAACCCATATCTATGGAGTTTCTTTGAATGTATTGCTATCTTTGTTTTTCCCAAAGAATGGGAATGGAAGAAAAATCCACATTATTATTGCTTTATTTAATTTTGATTCTGTACTTTCAACGCTGGTTTACTGCAATGTTTTAGGGTGTGCTAATTATATATTTTAAACAAAAATATATTGATTAAAAAATTTTAAAAAAAATATTATTGGCCGATAGGCTATATATTGTATGATCTTTTGGATGAAACCTGTCTTAGGCATGAAACCACTCCGTCAAGTTGCAAAAGATCTCATCTGTGCGGTAAACTTAGCCAGAAAACCCAGGTAACTTTAATTTTTTGATCCCTGAAACAAATCAGATTTCGTTGATTCACATTTAATTACAGATCTCCAAATCGGATTACATTTTCGCGAGCCCTAAAACGCAGATTTTTTCACATCAACTTTTTCTTTATAGATTGAAGCTGCGGCTGTAAGAAAGTTGGTTTTGGATTGTCTAATTTTTAAAAAATCTGCTGTGGTAGGGCTCTTTAAATTTATCCTGCAAACTGCATATTTTTTATCATCTACATCGTTGACAAACAACAAAATTTGTTCAGAATCTTGAGGTAACTTACTTGTTATGGTTTCAATGAGTTTTATTTTTGGAATTTGTATGCTGCCCATATTTGTTCAGTTTTATATCATTCTATGTAGGCATGGTTCTGTTGGATGCCGTAAAGTGTCCTCCGGAGGCAGTCGTGTTGTTTCACCGTACGCAACAAACAGTTTATCCAACCCGATCAATACATTTTCCAGCGTATTCTTAGCCTGTGCCAAAATGGGACCGTTGGAATATGGTTCAGGTATCTTTAAAAGTAGAAAGGATAGGCAACTTTTATCAGATGTAGTTGGAATTAGTCTGGTAGACATGCTTTCAAAATGTGGAAGCATAGTCAAGGCTCGTAAGCTGTTTACCCCAAAGCCTCAAGGAATGTGGTTTCAATCGAATGCCATGATTGCAGGATATGCGCAAAATGGATTTTTTGAAAAGGCTTTAGAAATGTTCATTTCAAATAAATGCAATTGGCGAGTGTGAAGCCAGCGTCTGCAACCTTTACCGGCATCCTCCCAGCCTGCACCAAATTGAGAGCTTTAGAGCAGCGTATGAGCATCCAGCAAAGCATAAAGAGGAATTTTATCAGATGTTGTCGTTGCTACTGCTCTGGGATCTATGTGTATGCAAAAGTGAAAGCATAGACAAGGCACGTGAACTGTTCGACAAAATGCCTCAAAGAAATGTGGCCTGGTAGAATGCCACGATTGTAGGATAGGCACAAAATGGTTTTGTTTACAAAGGCTTTAGAAGCCTTCAAGCAAATGAAATTGGCAGGTGTGGAGCCACTCTCTCCAACCTTCCCAGCATCCTCTCGGAATGGATAGTCATTTTGAAGAAGAAATAAAAGCAATTTTGAATTATATATACAGGCATGTCTATACCTCCATCCACATTCATGGAGGAGTCCCGACCTACTTATTTTAAGGTGAATATCAAATTGAGAACTACGGATTGAAACCCTAAGCGGGAAAATACTCGACTCTAAAATTTCCATGGTTTTCATTAGTATCTCTTTCTTTTTCTTTGACCTATTTGTGATAAGGCACGCCTTACATTCTTCTCGATGGAATTTGGAACATTCAATAGTTTCTAGAGGGGTGCAAATTATAATGAAGTTTATTAACATAGTTTGTAGTAACTTCTAGAGCATTATTTTTGTTCATTTTTTTCCTCGTCAATTTTTGTTTGAACTTATGAATTGCCCTTCATAACATGTTGACTGCATTCTCATTAAACCTGCGATAAACTTCAATGGACTTGGTCATGCTTGAGTATACTACTCATTATATCGAGGCTTTGATTAAGCCAAAAATATTTGAAAAACTTGGCAAATTAAATTTTTCTCAAAATGCAGTAAAAATCATCAAAAAGTTAATCAAAACCACAAAAAAATGAGTCCTCCTTGTAATTATTGATTTTGCCTCGTGGGTGTTGCAAAATAGGTTCCTAGTTGTTAAAAGGAGGGAAGGAGGGACAGTTCTGTAGTTTTTAAGATATTTTCTTCTTTAATTTAAATTTTCTTTTCTATTTTATTGAATTGTTCTACCATACCTATAAATATTGTTCATGCTATTAAATTTTCAATATCATATGAGGAATTATTGGAAATGCTATGGTAGCCAAGGCAACCAAACTGTCTAGCAAAATGCCTCAAAATTTCATGGAAAACTAATAATACTGAAAAGTGAAATTATCTAAGACAAACTTCTAAATGCAGAACCCATTTAAATTGTCACACTATCTTACACACCTTCCTAGGTTCATTAGTTAGCACAAATTTTATAACTTAAATATCATGCAATTTGGGGGTAGATGGGTTTTTTAATCCTAACGGTTATCATGCTAATTTTGGTGACCAATAACATGATAATCCTTGGTTGACATGTCTATTTCTCTAGGATTTGAAGTTAGCTTGTGATAGAATGGTGAAAATAAGATCTTTAGCTGTTTTTTTATGTGTTAAGAGATACAAGTAGGTGAAAAGAGTTGAGGAGATAAAGAGGTGATCAATTAAAGTTGGCAACATTCATCTGCTACTAAGATTTCCTTGCAATACTCCACCAAAAAAATGTGATCATTAGGATACCATGGAAGTCTATGGAATTGAGAGTCAAAGTCATACACTCTTATATAAGAACGTTGGAAATTGAATGTAACAATCATCCCATTCTGCAATGACCGATTGTGCATAATTTGAAATACAAACATGACTTTGCCTGCTCAAGTCTCTTACAATTTCATTGCAAACACATCATTGACCATCTTATAGTGTTTCAATCCTTTCTTGTAATCTAAATGAGGATATTGTAAGAAGATTCAAGCCAATATCAGTCGACCAAATTGACAGGCCCTTTCCATCAAACAATCTCAGATGGATTCTCTCTATTGGCCACCCAAACTATGGTCTTCTGAGGGATTCTCTCCTATGTTGCACATTGTAGGTGTCTTTTTTTATGGAAATTGATAAAATAGATTTTCATAGGATTTTGAAGTAGGATTTTCCTTACTATTCACAGGGAAATTTTGGAATAAATTGAGTGATGGCCAAATGGGATTGAAAGCAACAATCAATCCCCTTTTGTAGCATATTTTGCATGTTATCCGGTCTCTTGCTTAGTTTTGTTCATTGCACTTTGTGATTATGATGTAGAGGTAAGGGGCTCCAAACTAACACAAATTCAATGATGAACTTTGCAAGACCAAAAATCTAACACTTCAAACAAATGATTTTTCTCATAATCTTCCACTGTGCCTTTTATGTGAGCAACAAATAAGGTATTTTTGACATAATTTCTAGATAACAATTCCAACCCATGACCTACAACCTGTTTTGGATACCCATTTGGCCCTTCTATGACATATCTTACATGTCGGTGGGGTTACTTTGAAACATATCCCTCAAAAAATTGTTGCTACGTTGTCCCAAAAGCTTAATTCTACAAACCTGTGTTTAGTAAAATAGGGATAAAACACTCAAAATTCAATAAGAAAAAAACCAATAGAAAAATAATTCAATTCTCCATCCAGTACAATCAACTAGAAATCATAAAACTTTCGTACATAAACATACAATGCTTTGAAACAACAAAAAACATTAGAATTTTTTTAAAAAATAGGGGTTTTGTATTGAGTTCTCTTCAAAATACAAGCCACTAGCCTTGGTCTCACCTTCTCAAGGCTAATTTAAACGTATGACATCAATTTTCCAACCGCCCTTTGAGTTTCAATAACCAAATAACTTCTTTTCCCACAATAACCTTTTATATTCCACATTTTTGTAATTTTTCAATTTGACAACTTTTGCGAAGTTAACAACATTTTGCAAGATTTACAACCTTTGCAAGATTGAACCCAAATGACACTAAATACATTGAAAATGGTCTATTATGACCTTATTACATCACATTTAGACTCAACAACACAAAAACTCAAAAAATTGCACAATTTGACTAGGTGCCCCTGCACCATACTCCCGTAGAAAGAAGAACTCAAGTCCCTTTTGAATTGAAGGTAGAAATTCTCTTGCTTTATGTCTTCTATCTTCTACCTTTTACTTCCTTAGAAGAGTTCCTTTTTGAATTCATATTGAATTTAGGTTTATCCTTCCTTAAGGCTGCAATAACAAAACTCCTTTTACCCAAACTTGCCATGCTAGATGCTGCTCTCCCCTTGAGGTCTATACAATCAACAACCCTTTCCTTTCCTTGGCTAATGTCAACCTGGCATGAAATGTTTGTCTTGAAATCAAACCACTCAACCTCATCTTCACCCATTTGTTTGATCAATGCAAACACATAATAGGCTACACCCTTGTCTTCCATCACCTTGAAGGTTTTGTCTTTCCACTTTGTATGAGAACTAACACTTTTCCTTGAAACATCATTTATTAACACATCAACATATTCTTGCAACAAATTTTAAACCTCAAATGGTAATGTATCAAGCGTAACTGCTGTTATAATAGTCATATATTACTCACCTTTTTATCATCTGCTTCTTCCTTTTGTCTTGGCTTCTGTTCTTCAATCAAGGACTCCTTAATGTCTTATTTTGTTGCTCCCACTTGTCTTCTTCTTTGAACAATCTTTCTAATAGGCCATGTAACCTTCCTCTTCACTAATAAGTGCCAACTTTGCAATTGATGTATCTCAATCTTCCATCTCTCTTCCATTATTTCTCGCATCTCTTTTACTTGTTCCAAAGCTTTCCTTAGCTCTTTTATCTCTTGGTCAATTTCCATTTATTTTTCCTTCTCTTTTTCCTCTCTTTTCATTACTTGTTTCTTTTTTTGTGAACCCTCAACCTGCAAGTACCTCTTCAACACATCTATTCTTCTCTCTTTTCCAAACAAGTCTCTTTCATTTTGCTTCTCTTGTCTTTGCGACCTCACTTAGGTTTTCTTTCTTCCTCCCTACCTCTAGTCTCTTGACATCCAGATTTTCTCTTCAACCTGCAAAAAGACAACACACACAAACACACAACTTTCCTTTTCCAGATTCTTCTAGCTCTGATACTAATTGATGCAGAGGTAAGGGGACTCCAAACTAACACATTCAATGAGCTTTGCAAGACCAAAACTCTTAACACTTCAAACACATAATTTTCCTCATAGTCTTCCACTATGTTTTTTATGAGAGCAACAAATAAGGTATTTTTGACATAACTTTCAGATAACAACTCCAACCCATGATCTAGAACCTATTTTGGATACCCGTTTGGCCCTTCTATAACATATCTTACATGTAGGTGGGGTTAATTTGGAACATATCCCTCAAAAACTTGCTACTATGTTGTCCCAAAAGTTTAATTCTGTAAACTTGTCTTAAGTAAAATGGTGATAAAACACTCAAAACTCAATGAAATTTAATGAGAAAAAAACCAAAAGAAATATAATTCAATTATCCATCCAATAAAATCAGCTAGAAATTATAAAACTTCCATACAAAAAAATACAATGCTCTGAAACAAAAAAAAGACATTGGAATTTTAAGAAAAATAGGGGTTTTGTATTGAGTTTTCTTCAAAATACAAGCCATCAGCCTTGGTCTCGTCTTCTCAAGGCTAATTTAAACATATGACATCAGTTTTCCAACTGCCCTTTGAATTTCAATGACCAAATAACTTATTTTCCCACAATGACCCTTCATATTCCACATTTTTGCAAATTTTCAATTTGACAACTTTTGCAAAGTTGACAACATTTTGCACAGTTGACAACATTTTGCAAGAATTACAACCTATGCAAGATTGACCCCAAATGACACTAAATACATTAAAAATGGTCTATTATGACCTTATTACATCACATGGGTATCCCTTGTCAAAGGTAGCATGATTAGGCATGGATTAAGACATAACAGGATAACTCAAAGGGTGATTGGATTTTGGAAAGCAGGTGGAGAAAGCTTAGTAGCAATGATAGTGTCAAGGGGATCTATGTCATATTCTTCTTGATCAACAAGACTTTCGTTATTGTTGTTGACGTAATTAGGGTTTCCCTTGACTATTATTGATGGAGGGTAAGGATTCATGATGATGAAAGGATAATGAGAATGGATCAAAGATTTTGGATGGAAACAGACTAAAGCTCAAATCAGGATTTAGGTCAAGCTTAGATTAGGATTTGATTAAAGCTCTGATTAGGATGACGGGATAATGCGATGGGATTGATTTTGACGATTAGATTTGATTATCAAAGGATATTACTAAACCAAATCTACTTCGAGATGGAAGTAGATTGATTGGGTCAGAAGTGATTAGATATGGATGTGATTGGATTGGATTGGATTGGATTGGATCGATCGATGATTGATAGGATCGACTGATGAATCAGATAGGATAATGGAAGGGATTCTAAACCTCATTCATAGATTATCCCGGGTGACTTAGGATGCTGATTTATTGGATTAAAGGATAAAAGGACAATTGCAACACCGAATCCATTTTTGAAATCTTAGCTAGGTTATAATAGGCTTTATTATTTTTCTTAGAGTTCTTATTT
>VDFB02080507.1:0-28833 GCA_007258455.2 Sequoia sempervirens | reverse complement strand
TTATGAATTTCATTCTATAAGGGAGATTTGAGTTGGGAGGGTACCTCCTCTTGATGGGTTGTGATAGAAATTTTCTTTCTAAACTTATGTTGAATCTGAAAGACATGGTTCTTCTCTTGTTTCCATGACAAAGAGATGATATGGGAGAGAATATTTTCACCTTGTGGCATGACATGCCAACTTGTGTTTACTAATAAGAAAATTTTCAACATGACCTAATATCATAGCATATCAAAGAATGAAATGGAAACCCTTCAAAGTCTACAAGTTGAACTCAATATTTTCCTACAACTCTTAGGATAATGTCTACAAGAAGATACTCAGATATATCTAGATCTATTAGAATATTATCATAAGCTATATGAGTAAAAGTTGAATTAACCTTATCTATAGCCAAAAAAATACCTAATGAGTTGTTGATTGCTTGAAATAAGAAGTTTAGCCAAATTAAAATGGAATATTAGGAAACCTAAGTCAATAAGACATTGAAACATTCCCTAAAGGTATTGAATGTTATATGCCACAATGTTAGTATTGAATGTGTTGACCTTAAAACCAAAAATGATTAATAGAATCAAATGCTTCAATGAAAAACCCTTGAGCACAAGGAAAAATTGTAGAGTATCTTCCATGAGTGTTTGGTAGTTGAAAGAGATTCACTTGTTTAGATCTAGAAGACTTGGCAAGAGGTGGTTGAATTTTCTAATCAATTCATGCACATAGAAAAAGAACTCTCACCTTCAATTAGGGTTAGAAACATTTCCTTCATGATATGAAATGGTTTGATGGTTGGAAAAAAATCAAATGAGATTGGAGTTATTTCGTTCCTAGTGAAGATTGGATTATGATTCTATTATCTTCTAGCATTGGACACTTCCATTCTTTTCTAATTAGAAGCTTCACAAGCACAAGAAGTGGTCTTTAGTTTTATATTGTCTTCAATCTTGTCATTTAAGTTTATTTTTTATGCCTTATTGGTCTTTCCATTCTAGAAGGTGTAGCTTTGGAATGTTTAAGAATATTATATTTTGATTTGGAGTGTTTATTGACCATTCTTCAATTTCTATTTATATTCTTGATTTTTTTAATAATGCATGAATTGGCATCAAGATATTTCTTTACATGTCTTAGTTTTTTTCCATTCATGTACACTATTTCTATTTTGGAGTGTATCTCTATGGCTTTATTTTCATATCACTCCAATTTTCTCTACCATTTTTCTGTTTTTCCTTCCTTTTCAGTTTCTTTCCTACATGAATTTCTCCCTCTCACACCTTATGTAGACTATTGTGACTCATTTCAATTGGATCCTATTAATTGTTTCTCCATTGTATCCTTCTTTCTTCATAGTTGCCACTTTCTTGAGTTTATTTTTCTATGGATTTTTTTTGGATCATTTTTTCTTTGACCTACTACTAATGTACCATATGGATGTGTGCAGGTGCTTATGGAACCCATTTCAATTCATTGCAGCCCTTATGGGCCTTCTCATTATGGTACAAGGCACTATTATCATGCCTAATACCATGTATGAGATGTCTAAAAGCCTTATGGATGGAATTAAAGTGTAGGAAATAGCTACATGAGTGTCACAGAGACCTTATGATCTTTCAATGATTCTTCTTGATGGAAATATTATTAGTACTTTGGTATGAATACCAATGATCACATTTACAAGACTAAGGATAGTAATGTGACTAGTAGCATGTTTTTGCCAAGAAATGGTATAGATGAAGGCATTAAGACTTTAGATAATTTTAGTTAATGAAAATATTGAATATCTACATCATCACTCTTCCTCAAAAGGAAAGAAATAAGCTAGCATTGAGGAGCCTTTTTTGAGTAAGAAGGCCCATATCTCAAGGGATCCCTTGCATTAAAATACTATGCATCATCCATGGACTCTTATATGCCTTGGTGTTAGAATGATAACTTTATAAATCCATACCTTCCTATTGTTTCTATTATTTACAATCTAGTTACCTTTGGAAATGGGTGTATCTAGGAAACCAAATTGGGCAGAATATATCTTCAAGACCTTACCTTAGCCATCATGGATTTACTAGAGAAGGTGGATACTAAATTATTTTATTTGAGAATAGGCGATGACAAGGAACATAATGGATGAGCAAATGGATAATTTGAACCCTATGAATATCATCTCCAAAGATCTCACAATGTGTTACTATCTCAAGGCTTTCATTCAAAAAATTAGGCCCCTCATTCACAATAGTCAATCATATGCTACATCATAATAGCCATGACCCAAATCCATGCATTGGTAATCAAAGCATCAAATAGAAAGAAGATTCTATCGCAAATTTTAAATGCTAAACTATGATCTACTTAAATAATAGTTTTCCTTTATTGTCTTTTTATAATTGACCTCTAACCTATTTTATAATTGAATAAAATAAATAAATTTATTATTTAAAAAAATACTTTGATATTGATTTGAAAATTATGTAGACAATGCACTAAACAAATTAAAAAAAAAAAATCACATAAAACATTATATTGAATAAATAAAAGATATTATTCATTTTTGAACAGCAAAAAAATCATAGTTTAAAAAATATATATTAAATATATATACTCAATGCCACTTCTAAATTTTTAAATTAACCTCATTTTTTAAAATCCAAACTATAATAATACATGGTACATATCCTCTAATAAAAAATTTAAACAAATAAATATTCTTAAATATCTTTTCAAACATTAGCTCCCAGCATCTCTATCAGCACATGCATTTTCCTCTCAGATTTTTAAAGGAAGCAGACGCCTATTTATTTGGCTCTATTATACAATTTAATTAGAAGATAGTAAATTGTGCAAAGATGTTAGTTGTTTAAAGGTGTCTGTAAAATTTTTTACTTACAACCAAGTAAACTTAAGTATCTCAAAGCTGTGAGCTGTAAGTTGTCCAAAGGTGTCCGGTAAAGCTTCTAACTTTTTACACCAAGATAAATTCAAGTGCCTTAAAGCTGTGAGTTGTCCAAAGGTGTCAGGCAAAGCTTCTAACTTTTCACACCAAGATAAATTCAAGTCCCTTAAAGTTGTGAGTTGTCCAAAGGTGTCAGGTAAAGCTTCTAACTTTCTACACCAAGATAAATTCAAGTTCCTTAAAGCTGTGAGTTGGTCAAAGGTGTTAGGCAAAGCTTCTAACTTTCCACACCAAGATAAATCCAAGTCCCTTAAAGCTGCGAGTTGTCCAAAGGTGTCAGGCAAAGCTTCTAACTTTTCACACCTACCTAACTTCAAGACCCTTAAAGCTGTGAGTTGTCCAAAAGTGTCAGGCAAAGCTTCTAACTTTTCACACTCAGATAAATCCAAGTCATTTAAAGCTGCGAGTTGTCGAAAGGTGTCAGGCAAAGCTTTTAACTTTTTACACCCACATAAATTCAAGTCCCTTAAAGCTGTGAGTTGTCCAAAGGTGTCAGGCAAAGCTTTTAACTTTTCACACTGATATAAATTCAAGTTCCTTAAAGCTGTGAGTTGTCCAAAGGTGTCAGGCAAAGCTTCTAACATTGAACAACATTTTAAATTCAAGTCCCTTAAAGCTGTGAGTTGTCCAAAGGTGTCAGGCAAAGCTTTTAACTTTAAACAACAAAATAAATTCAAGTCCCTTAAAGCTGTGAGTTGTCCAAAGGTGTTAGGCAAAGCTTCTAACTTTGCACACCCACCTAAATTCAAGTCCCTTAAAGCTGTGAGTTGTCCAAAGGTGTCAGGCAAATTTTGAAGGCCACCACAATTGCACAAGTCTAAATATGTTAAAGTAATTAGCTGTCCAAAAGATTCCGGCAGACATTTTAAACGCGAACACGCTCTCATACTTAGCACCTCTAAAGCAGGCCTTTGACAGATTTCCTGAGGCAGCTCCGACTTTTGTAACACGTCATCTAGAATTAAAATTTTCAATGCCGCTAACTGATTAAACACTAACTGATTAAACACCTCCGGTCGCTCCGACATTTCACTGAACTCTAGTTTTTCCAAAGGCCACGAAGGAGCTCCTGTAATCTGAAAGTTTGTGCATTTAGTGGAATCAAATGGGCAAATGACCTTCATTGACAATAAACTTTTAGGAAGCTGCATAAAGATTCCAATTGTCAGAACATGGCTACCAAACAATCAAAATGTATAAATAATAAAATGTAATTAAAGACAGAAGACTTGCCTTACACAGACTAACTCCACCTTCGGTGAAGAAAGGCCCATGGAACACCCTCAATTTATCAAGCTTCTCCAATTTCACTGGTAATTGAGGAAACTCATAGGATAGCTCAAGAAACTTCAATTCTTCAAATCTCATCTGACTTACTGTCCTCACTTTCGTTCTTTCTCCCAAGGCCAGAACTCTTAATGATTTTCTCATTGGATTTAAGTGGCTTTCGTCAATAACGTGTTCAGATTCCTCGTTAACAAGCCAGACTCCTTTAATTTGATTGAGCCTCTGCAAAAGTACTAAATTTGGTTAGAGTAAATAATTTTAAACTTGTATTCTATCCAATCACGTAATTGGAAGGGACACCTGGGTAAATATACCTGTTCGTCTGCCGCTTCACATAGGGATTTATAATCTAAGATTCTATTCCCTTTTGCTAAGCCAAAAGCCTTTGCTTTGATGATATCATGAACAACTAATTTCTCCCTAAGCGAATCGTAGGTGGAGTACGCATATGACTGCATCAGCCTTTTCTTAGGAGTTGAAGTGACCAATCCTGCCTCAAGAAGAGATGTAACTGCCGTTGCTCCCACAATATACTCCACATCTTCACGATTCGATTTGCTGAAGAAGTAGCATATGTCAAGTAAGGCTTCCTGAATGTACCTTTCCAACTCACCATACACGAAATCAAAAAGGCGTTCGCTCAGTCTTTCTTCTTTGATTTCGTCCCCATTTTCCAAAATTTCCAAGATGTTATCATCAACTCGATAACTTTGCTTATGTAATTGAGCGCCAACAATTGTGAGGGCCAGCGGTACCCCGCTACAAATTTTTAGTATTCTATTTAAATCTTCTTCTTTGATGGTTGAACGTTGAGTTGGATCTTTTAACAAAATTTTCAATGCATCTTGATCGGGCAGAGGGTTGAGACAATAGTCATTGCGCACCAGGTTGGGCTGCTCTTTAAACATATCTGTAGCTGCTAAATTTCGTGTTGTTACCAGAATTCTGCTACCTTGGGGAAGGCCTCCCAAGTCCTCCGGCAGAAGTTTTTTCAGGTCTGCTGACCGTAATGCATTATCAATGAAAAGAAAAATAGGTTTTTCTTTTTGACATTTAAAAGCTTCCATCAGACGATGTTGACCATCTTTGTGATCTCTTAACTCTATCCGTTGCCCACCATTATAATCTTTAAAACAATCTTTCAAAATTTGCTGCTGTGATTTTCTAAAATCGTTCTTCTCTTGCTCTTGAAATATTTCAAGACTAGTATAATTATATTTATTGAGATTCGTCTTTGAAACCACAGCTTCTGCGACTGTGGTCTTTCCGAGGCCCCCAAAACCATAAATTACTACTGCAAGCGATGACTGGTCTGTGGTTGTCAGAAGATCAAGTATTGCATTCACTGGCTCGTCAATCCCAACTGTTGAGTGACAAACAAATATGTTAGGATAAGTTTTGCAGTGCTGAACTTGTATGTAGTATTATACTAAATAAATTAAAGATATATAAACAGAGCTATAAACAAAGCGGTGGTCCATTATAAAGGCCATAAACATTGAAGCATGAACAGCTTTTAGGAAATTAACTGAGAAGGTGAAGATCTACATTTCTCAAATGCAAGGTACATTTTGCATTTAAGCGATAGGGAATTTACCATTTCAAAACAGCAATCTTGAAATGGTCTGGAGACCATAGTTTTTAGTAGGTAAGGTAAACTGAATTATCATCTAGGACTGGGGTATTATTGATCACAAATTTTCATGACTAAATAAATAATAATAAATTCTACAATAATAAGAAATACTTTAAAACTGTTATTTTATAAAAGTTGAGGGAAAAGTTTTTTTTATCTATCATTTGTCATTTAATTTAATTTGTTTTTTATCTATTATTTGTCATTTAATTTAATTAGTTTTTTATCTATCATTTGTCATTTATTTCAATTTTAGTGACATGAACCCATCTTGAATCATACTAATTTTATCGTTCTAGATTGAATGGTAAGTATAATTTTATTCTTTAAAGATAATTATATTTATGATTATGTCTTCTTTATTCAAAACACTCTTTTGTTCATCCCAAGTCAGCTCTCTTACCAAATTTTGATCATAATCAACCAAAATATTTAAATTTAATGTATAGGATGTCATATTTAAAGTCAAGCCCTAGAAAACTAGAAATCATCTTGGAATTTGAAAATAACTTATTTACATTAAATCAAAAAGAAATTGAGACATCTGACATTGCAATTGAACAAATATTATACATAAGAAACTACATTGATATATATTTTGTCTTTAAATCTTATAATTTAAAACTTTAAAAGAGACTATCTTAGACCTAGGAAGGCTTCATGTTTTAACACTTGCGTAGGAGACTCTCCAAGTTACTTTATAGCACCACACCAAATTCAAAAAGAAAGTATCATCACATATATTAAGACTCAAAAGTGAGCAATACAAAAAGATAAATCACATCTAAAAAGAGTAAATAATACAAGATCAAGAAAACTATTAACCAGAGAAAAGGCAATTGTCCAGTGAATCTTTGTTGGCCTATCATTTATGACCCCAACTTTTGTACTTCCAATAAGATAAAATAATTTATTTTAAAATTTCAAATTTTCTTTTCTTTGATCAATTGGACAAGAATATTACATTTAGAAATTGCATGATAAGTTGAAGGAAAAAATTAAAAGGGGTATTTAATTTGAATATTTTGCATGGAGTCAAATTTTTTCATGAGTGCATGTTTTAAAAGGGAATTATTTTAATCAAATGCTTGCAACAAAGATGTATTAACAAAAGAGTTTACAAAAACAAATAGAGAGTAATATATATTGTAGCATTGATTGATCTAAAGGAGGGCAATGTTTGCATAAAGAAAACACGGAGTACAAATGATATATACAATGCATTTTATAAGGGGAAAATTTAGTACCATTCTATTTTAATATAAAAAGGGAATATACATTTTATAAAAGTTCTAAAATCTAAGTATGGTCTTAAAAATACTTCAAATTTTTCTTAATCAAAATTTATAATGAGGGTTTGGGAGTTGCAAAAAATATTATGGGAAAATGTGGTCTCAAATATAAGGATTCTGTGAGTTCTTGTGTTTCTAATTATTTTAAACTCATCCACTTTATGTCTAGTAGTACTTTAATCCAATCCTTTTTGAGTCTTAACATGTGTGCTCATGGATTCCAACCCTCTCAGATGTCCATAATTCGACCCAAAATATTTGTTAGTTCCCAAAACTATGGGTCTAAAATCCTAAAACATCTCTTACCTTCATGACCAAGGATTTATTTTTAAGAAGGTAAAATTGGGGTTCACCAATAAACTATAGAGGGTTCAAGGAAAATGAATGAGAGTGAATAGTCTCCCCTACACTTTGGGCTTAGTTGGATGTATGAGGGTGTTCCTAGAGGTAATATTTCATAATATTTAACTACAACTAAAGATATTACATAATAATAAAGTATTAGTAGTATCTAGAAGTATGATTTGACCCTAGATTCTATCACTAGATCAAATACTAACCTACTTTTATGACCTCCATTAAACAAATATAGACATGTAAAGCATGACTCACCAAAATAAAAACTACTAAGCCTTGATTAAGATATTTCCTTGGATATAACACTAAATTATGAAATTCATAGAAACCTACTTCTTACTCCTATATTATTGGTGAATGAATTTGTTCATTTTAAGAAAATTGAGGGTCAAATTTTCAAGACTAGTGCCTTATGTGGGTTATAGAGTTGCATTCAACCATATGAACAAAACATGAGAAATAACAATGAATGTATGATACCAAGAAATCAAGTCTACTTAAGAATCCTTCTCCAAATGTGAAAACACTCATATATAATAAGAAATTGACCACTATAAATATAATTTATATTTAATTAAAGTGTTGTGGAACTTATCAAATTTATATTACAATCATACTAGAAATGTGGATAAAGAAAACTATAAACAAGGAGAAACTTAAATCATCTATAAAATGTCTACAACTAGCCAAGGAGACATAAGATTACATATATATGCTTCAATTAGCTACATCTCTACAACTTTTAGAATGTACATCCCAAATGGTGAACAGATATGTAGCTGTTGAAACCCTATGATACCCTCTACAACCTATGTTCTATGGATATAAGAATGACAAAAACTTTCAATGTGGAATGAACTTTTATTTATAGTTCACATGTCCCTATCATTTAGCATAGGAGCTTTTGGTGGAAATTTTCCTATCATGGATCTTTCTTGGAGGATTCTCCCAAGACCATGGATGTCACATGTGGGAGTTATCTAGATTCATGGGACCTCAAAAATCAATGGAAGAGATTAAGTGCAAGTTGAAGAGGGTGATTGGAACCTCAATGATCATATTTGTGGTAGCATGGCCACCCCTGTTGTATGCAATTAGATATCCATGATAAATGATGGCATTAGATTTGAATAGATGTATTTTAGGAAATAAAGGAGGAATTGGTGGTTTTAGGTCCAAATTTGGTATCAATGGAGTGATAGGAAAGCATTGAATGTATGTGAAATAGGATTTCAAGGGTTTCTATGCAATAGCTAACCACTTGATAATTTTTAGGTGGGCCTTATAAAAAAAAATGAGTATTTAGGTATTTGGAAAGAGTCCAAGTCTCAAAGGGACTTGAGGAATTGGAAAGGATTAACCAATTCAAGTGAACTAAGAGTAGGGAGGGAAATGAAATTTTGAACATAATAGAAGGGTTGGGTTTTGGGGGTTAGAAGGAACTTGGGAGAAGGCGGTCAAGGAAAGGAGAAGGCCAAGGGTTAGGTAGAGAACATGGACCAAGACCAAAAGGATTAGAGGAAGGATTAGGCTATGGGCCCAGGGAGGAAATAGGGACTAACAAGAGAGAATGGACCAAGAATAGAACCTAATGGGGGTGAGAAATACATAGCCATGGGGAGTGGAGGAAAATAGGGATCACTTGGACTAAGAGGAAGAGGATTGCAGGGTTTAGGGACTAAGGAAAACCTAGCATCGAGGACATGGTGCCAAGGTTTGGAGTCCTCCTAAAGTTCTAAGTTCTAAGGGGAAGTGCATAAAAATAGGAGTTGAGGTTTCATGGTTCTTGAGAGTTTCAAAATTTCATGAGTGGAGTGCGTGTGAGAACTAAGACTAGAGGGATGGGAAAGGAAAGAGAAAGGACTAGGATATAAGGAGGACTTGGCATCAAGGATATGGTGTCAAATTATAAAGTTATCTTCAAGCTTCAAGCTTTGGGAGACAAGTAAGAAACTACATAGGAGGTGAGGGATGGAGTATCAAATGGACTTGGCACCAAGGAATCAAGTGCTAAGTTTTTTTGTTCATCCAAGGGGTTGAGGCTTGATGAGGAAGGTAGAAGGAGAGCAGGGAAATGCAAATGAGTGATGAAAAAGGTTCTAAGGGAACCTAGAACCCTTTGACTTGGTCCTTAGATCCAAATTTTTCCTACAAGCCTATAGAATATGGAAGGGAAATAAAAAACCATAAACACATAAACACACCCAAGACCCATATTGAACAATTGGAAAAAAGTAAAGGGGGAACCATTTAGGTTTTCTCTAATTAAATATTAATGGTAGATAGCTAGGTAGGTGCACAAAAATATTTAAACTTAGATAATTATTCAATTTATAAGTCCCACAAATTTGAGCATCAATAGTGGCTCTAGTTCAAGGGGGTCACATGTGCCTCTTGTATTCATAGTGGCAATCTATATATCTCTAAGAGTAAACAAAAATAGGGGAACAAAAGGAGATGGGATAAAAATACTTCTTCATGTTTAAACAAGGATGATGATTGCACAACTGCACATACAACACAATGTTTAAAAGATGAGACACAACATGAAATAAAATATAATATGTAAAGGGTGAAACCAACCCTTAAAAAATCACTACTAATCAAAAATATCATGGATCAACAACCACACCAATTCTTTGGAAAATCGCTTGATGTACTATGCACAATCATGATACCCCTTAGAATATTTATATGGCCATGGCATGGGCCATATTATTCTCCACCCAAAATAATTGAGTGAAAACAAATTTTTATTATTCCCTAGCATAACACATACCTCCAAAGCTAAAAATTAGGTGCTCATTGTTAACTATCATTCTATCTATGAGATAGCTCATGTTATCCAAGAAAAATACTATATATCTACCTCTTGGGTCACTCTTCAAGTAAGAAAGGGTGGATTCATAATTTAAATATATGACTCACTAAATTTTATTGCATCTACACTTACACAACATTATTTATTATAATGCACACAAGAGGCACCAAGCTAATTGGTGCATCAATGTATTCTTAATAAATTATCTTAAATGAGATACTACCCATATCTTCTTCAAATATTATCTTATCATCCCATTGTGAAAATATCCACTTCCCATCATGTGATGACCTATTGATCAATGAAATGGGTTGTTCATACTCATAATCATTCATTTGGAGCATAACAATAGTAGCTTATGATGTGGTAGACAAGAAAATTGAGAATGTTTAGAAAAAAAATAAACTTACCAAAGTTGGTGTACCTTGAATAATTTCCTTGGTTTGCAAATACACATCAACCAACTTCTTGCTCCAAGTGATTGATTCTTCATTTGCCTCTTCAAAAGGAATAAGGAAAAAGAGGAAACTAATAATTGTCTCTTCATCTTCATGACTTCCGAATAGAAAATTTGAACTAACTTTAATAGATGAAGCTCTCTAATATTGCAATTGTCCACCTCAATGTGTAGGCATTCCTATTTACTCTATATGGTGACCTTTTCACAATATACGTTCACTTGATCATATGGGAATATCAACTCGTTTGCATCAAATATGCAAGGAACGTCTTAATTGCAAGAAGGAATATTTGTTTCCTCCAGCTCATTTCCTACACATAACACTTCTAGTGGAAAGGGTTGAAAAAATTGTGCCTCATCAATTGAGTTTTCTCCCTCATGAGCTTCATGTTCATGATTTTCTAGCACCTCGTTTATTTTTAATACTCATTGTTGCACCAAAACCTTATTTTTCTCTATCACCTTCTCTGTAATATTATTGTCCCTAATCTTATCCTCTACTCATTGTAAGTTCTCACTAATACACATCAAAATTATACTTAATCTAGCAACACTATCACTTTTTTGTGCATGCATGTGTTCATCATCTAGCTATTATTCTTTTTTGGGCCTACCTAACTACTAAATCTATAAGGGATACCATATCTTCACATTGAGGTAGACTATTGGTATATCTTGATGAGTTCTCTTTAATTTTTTTGTGAGTGAGTAACTTATATTGATATGGATCAACAATATATTCATCTTGAAACTCCAATTCTACTACATCATACTCACTACATTCATCTTCTCCTTTAATATAGTTATATCCCAATGCATCATGTTGATCATTCTCATCTTCATAGTGCTAAAAAAAATATGTAAGGAATATTTTCCTCTTTTATCACTCAATACAAATTTGAATTCCTAGGAGTAGCAAGTTGGGCTCTTTAAAATTATAGCTCTACAAGAAGGGCCATTATTCTTTCTCAAGGTGATATAACACCTTTTCTTCATGTTTAACTTCTCTATATGAGAAAATAGGAGAAACAGGATAACAAACAATAACATGTATTTCCACATCTTGAGGTCTCATGCTAAAATTTTATGCATTAAAATATCTACCTCAATATATCCTCTACCAAAAATCATAACATTTGTTTCTATTTGAGTCTTTTGTAGTTCATGTTTTTCTATAATTTATTGTTCCTCTTTTTTGATGTGTTCTAGCAATTATTTTTGTTCAATATCAGATTTATATGACATACTTTGAGAAGCAGGACATGGGTGAGGGAATGTGCATCATAATATTGATCCCAATATTTGCTACCAATAGTCATATTATCTATTTAAATTTAAGCATCCTTATCACTATGATCTAGGGTTACACGAGGACACGTCCCCTACTCCAAAACCCCCTCTACCCATCCCCATCCATCCCAGGGATAGGGGGCGCATCGAGGACAGTCCCCAGCCGTCCCCGAATTAAGAAAATTCTCAAGAAATGGTAGGAAACATTTCCTCCTGGTTGGGAATGATCCCTCGTCCCTAATACGGATTGGGAATGTTGGAAATTTCCCCTGTTGTACTGAGGATGGCTAACCATCCCCCGCATGCATAAAGCCTCCAGTCATTAAAAATATAGAAAATTTTGTTTTATTTTAATATTTTTTCATGTTGTTAAACATTGTGTGGGGCCCACATTGATTGGAAACCTAATATTTTCACCAAATCTTAAAATTTTAAATGTAAATGAAACTTAATAAAGTTTCATAACCATCGAACTGGGCTCTCATGACAAGCAACGGCTCTCAGGAAATACGACAACGACTCTTAGGAAATATTTTTGCCTCAAACTCTAACGCCAAATGCCCAAAACTCACCACAAGGCCCAAATCAATTTTTTCTCATGCATTTATGCATCTAGAAGAGTCATTTTTTGAATTTAGAAGAGGCATTTGAGTTCTTCAAAGTTTTTTTTTCTCACGCCTAGGGTAAAATCGCGACTGGGGTGTATTTGCTTGCATTTTTCCCTGACTTGAGCTATGTTTGGTTTGTGTTTGGGATGCCTTGAAGAGCTAGGAGTTACACTTTCTTAGTTTCATTTCCTCCTACCACTTCCAATTTTGAGATTAAATTTTATTTTTATTTTTGCTTTTGCTATACAATATACATAGAGCTTTAATTTTTTATTTTTTATTTTCATTTTTGTTTACATTGATTAATGATTTTGTATCATTTTTACTATTTTACAAACTTTCAGATTTTCAACCAGCATACAGATACAAACTTTCATACTTTAATTTTTTTTTAAAAATCCATACAAATTTGAAAATGAGTAGCAATAATAGTGGCAATGACAGTCATCAGGGTGAGGGTAGTGACAGTGAAAATGAATTTCAAAGAATGTCGATAGACCCTTCTTCTACCTCTGAAAATCCAACCCATGCTTCTTCAAACCATTTTGTATGAAATGTACCCACTCTTCAAAGGTTTGCAAACGGACCTTTCAACCACAACAAACCATTGCATCAGTTTTCCTTAGATGTGATTTTCAACAAGAAGAAAAATTTAGGGGGCAGCGGGAAATGGCTTTGTCATGTTTGTGAATCTAATTACCATGAGAGCTATACTAGGATTAGAGGTCATCTAATGGGTGACACTAGAAATGGTGTTAAAGTTTGTGAGAAAATAACATTGGAGTAGCAACTTCAATTTGCAAAGTTGGATGGATGTAGTGATGACCAAATCATTACCATTCAAAATAAAAAATGACCATTAGCTAATTTGCAAGCCTCTTCCAATGTATCAATTTCAAAGAGTTGTGATAGAGGGAAGAAGAAAGCAACTAAGAAAACTCCAATCATGGGCTTAATGAATGTGCAAAAATGTGAGCAAGTTGATGATGCAGTGGCCAAATTCTTTTATGCACATGCTCTTCCATTTCATTTGGCAAGGTCACCTTATTTCAAAACTATGGTGAAAGAAATATTGACAGTTGGACCCTCTTATGCCCCCCTTAGAGAATATAGATTGCATACCTCCCTCCTTGACAAAAAATATTCAAAGGCTACCTTGTTGATGGAGGAGATGAGGCAAACATGGCTTAGGACTAGTTGTTCCATTGTCATGGATGGGTGGAATGATATTCAACATAGGCCACTCATTAATGTTATTGTTACATGCCCTATTGGTTCATAATTTCTTTGAGTTGTTGATTATTCTGGGAAGCGTAAGGATGCTAATTTTTAGTTTGACATTTTGAGGTAGGCCATAGAAGAGGTTGGGCCTTCTAATGTTGTGTAGGTTGTGATAGATTAAGCTCGTGTTTGTAAGCTAGCTGGTTTGATGATTGAGAATGCTTACAAACATATTTTCTGGACTCCATGTTATGTGCATGATTTGAATAATGTTTTGAAAGATATTGGAAAAATAGGTTGGGTGAGGGAAGAAGTTGCAGAGGCTAGAAGCATACAAATGTTTGCATGTAACCATCACACTTCACAGACACTATTTTGGTCTTATTCAAAGAAAGAATTCCTCAAACCAGTTGAGACTAGATATGCTAACTACTATATTTTGTTGGAGAGGATGTTGGAGGTCCAAGATGCTCTACAAGACATGGTTGTTTGTGCAGATTGGAAAAGGTGGACTCTATCAAAGAAAAATGAAGGAAAGGAAGTGAGAGATAGAGTACTTAATGAAACTTGGTGGGGCACTATCAAGTAAGAAATCTAAAAATTTAAATTGTTATTGAAATTTTGAATTTGTTACACTTTTTTTTACTTTATAGTTTGTATTTTAAAAGTTCTATTTTTATTTTTTTGCTTGTAGGTATATTTTCTCTTTCATATCACTAGCTTTGAGGGTAATCGAGTATGCAAATATAGACTCTCCTAGCTTGGGAGAGATATATGATAATTTTGATAGCATGCTTGACCAAATGAAGCAAGCTATTCGTCAAAAGGAACCTGAGTTGAGTTTTTATCATAACCATATTAGGCCTATTGTGAAAAAGAGGTGGAACACAATGAATACCCCTCCTCATATGCTTTCCTATGCTCTTAATCTGAAGTGGTATGTACCTAGACTTGGTCAAATGCTTCCTTCTGAGGATGACGAGGTGATGGAGGGGCTTACAACAACCCTTCATAAAATGTATACCAATGAGTTGGCAACCATAATTAGGGAGTAGTGACTTATATTTTTTGATCTTCAGGGTCTTATATTCAACAAACCAAAGGCTACGACAAATAGGACCACCATTGCATAGAACAACCCCATTGGATAGTAGAAATTTCATGGGAAGGACACACTAGATTTGAAACAACTTGCCATTCATTTGCTCTCACAGATTGCTAGTTCCTCTATTGCAGAGAGGAATTGGTCCACCTATGGCTTCATCCACTCCATTAAGAGGACCAAGCTTAGTTCAAAACAAGCTAAGAAATTAGTTGTAGTTCATAGTTCCTGGAGACTTCAGGACCGATAGACTACCGAGTATCGGCAGACTCCAGTAGCACAATGGGATGTTGATCCTGAGGACGTTAGGAAAAATGATGAGGATAAGGTGCAACCAGGATTGGTCGAGCTACCATTGGATGATCCACTCTTGCCAGAGGATGATAGTGACTCAGATAGTTCTGAGTCTTTTGATATTCATTGACTAAATGAGGCTTAATTTCATAGACTGTTGGACAATGTATTTAGTATTTTAATTTTCATGTTTGAACTTTGAGACTTTTGGATGCATGTTTGAAACATTTGGATATTGATAGACCATGGTTTTATTTATGTTTGATATTTCTATGATAAATTTTATAATGTTTTAATGACATTTATTATGTTGTTATACTACTACTCTCACAATTTATTTATATATTGATATTGTTGTTATCAATTATTAATTTATTGACATATATATCTCTATTTCCCTCTCTTTGTCTATAATATATTAATAAATTTTCAAAAAATCATATATATATATATGTGTGTGTGTGTGTTTTTTTTATATTTCCATCCCCTACCGTCCCCTAAAAATGGGCCCCTAGGAAAGGTCCTAAAAATGCATCCCCAGTTGTCCCCTCATCCCCATCCCCAAAAGGTCGTGGAACACAACTATGATCTTCATAATCATCATAATAATATTTTTCATTTCTTCTCATTAGGAGAACACAAATACATTTTAATGTTTCTCTTTGAGTTTCTAATAGTTCAAGGTGTGCCAATTATTTTTTTGAATTTCATCTTCACATGAAATGTTAGGAAAAGAGGTATATTTGTCATCAATTTCCTAATATCTAGTGTGAGAATATTGCATACACACATCAAGGATTTTATCCATGTTTCCTCTACCAATAACCATATCATAACCTTATATATGGACCTTCTAGGAATCAAATACTATCAAAATATATAACACCTCAAGTTTAAGGACGCAAATATGGTACTCCTATTCATCTTCACATTTATATTCTATACTAGGAGAGGTAGGACAGCGGCCATCAAAATATGTTAGCAAATATTGATACTACATGCCATGACTTTTTCAATACTCATCAATCACTCTACACACCTTTCTCCTCCAAAAAAAGTATATCTTCTCATTTCATCTCATAATCTAGCCACTATTTCTTTTATGTTTTTTTTATTATTTTATTAACTAGACTTTCAAAAGTGCATAGGTACTATTCTCTAGAATCTAGACTTGAATTATCTCTACCTAAAGTCCTTACTTATGAAATTTGATAGCTAGGTCTAAAATACATCATTATTTTGATATTTCCATGCCAAATTTTTTCATTCATGAGATGAAGATGCATATTATTATTTCTTATTAGTAGCTAAGCTACCTTCTTCTATTCATCTCAAAATCTTCTAATTGGTTGATTTTGAGTTTAATCAAAAAATATATATAGGTAAGCGCAAGAAGTTGGGTCCACTTTTAGAAGAATTTTTCAAGCTTGAAAATTCTCCTAAAAGTGGACCCAACTTCTCCCATTTTAAAACAAGTATCCATTTGTAAATATATTATATTCTTGCTCTTTTTTGGAATGGGTTTGTGTTTTATAGTGGGTACACATTTCATAAAATTTGTAATTAAAAACCAATGACTTTTCTTTTATTTTAGGCTTAGAAACCCACTCCTTGAGCTTGGACCTACAAGTACAATGTCATGAAAACATCAAGAGAAAAAATGAATTTGGCAATATGGCTAACAAAAAATTTTCAGAATTTTTTGATGAAAATAAAATTATTATAGATGACAATGTCTAGTTTTTAAATATGTATTGTTTTATGATTGAATTTATTTTTCTATTTTTTAATTAATTTATGAGGAAACTAGTCCATAAAATTGAAATTTCAAGTGTTTGTATTTTTTTAATTACTTTTAATTTTTTAAGTTTCTTTAATAAAAATTATGTCATCAATCTACACACAAGTCTTTACACAATGAAACAAAATAAAAAAATGATTAGTTTAGCTCAATTTTTTTAATTAATTTTTGAGGAAACTATTCCATTAACTTGGAAGAGACACAATTTTATCCCAATAACTAAAAATTTAAAGTACCAAGAAAGAACATGTTTCACTATCATTTTACTACACCTTTACATTGGCATAAGTGGATAGGCTACCAACTTATCCAACCTCGTAGCTATAAATTTGACCTACAAAGGTCTTTAAGATGTTTCTAATTACCTATATCTTGGAAATGGATAAACCATCCCTAGCAATGACAAAACTATCTTTTGGAAAAGATACATTATCCTTGGTAATGGTGTCAACTATTAGCATGAGTTGACAACTACGAAAACTAACCAAAAAAATAAATGGCTATAAATTTCTAGCAAAAATAATAGAATTTTTTAATGAATATATTATCAAACTATTCAAAGTGAATTTTAAGTTTTAACATATCCTCAAAAATGGCACCATTTGTCAATTCCCAAAATTGTAGGTCAAAAATCATAGAACGTCTATTACCTTCAAGGCTAGGGATTTTTTGTCAGGTAGCTTAAATATGGGTCCATCAATAGATTGTGGAGGGTTATATGCAAAAAATGAGTGGATAATCTCTCCTACACTTCATGCTCAGTTATCTAACCTAGGAGGGTTCTCCTAGAGGTAATATTTAATAAGATTTAACCACAACTAAAGATATTACATGATAAACAAAATATAATAGTATCCAAATGTATTCTTTGACCCCAAATTCCATCACTAGATAAAAGAATAACCTACTAATAGGACCAAGATAAAAACTACTAAGGATTACTAAAGATATTTCCCTAGATATAACACTAAATCATGAAATCGATAGAAACCTACTTCTTACTCCTATATTATTGGTGAAACATTTTATTCATTTTAAGCATATATGGAGAATTACATTTTTAATACCAATGCCTTATGTGGGTTACAAAATTGTATTCAACCATATGAAAAACACGTGAGAAATAACATCAAAGGTATGATATGAAGCAATAAAGTCTACCCAACTTGTAAAAATTCATATATAATAAGTAAATGGTCATTACAAAACTAATTTGTAGTAAGTTAAAGTGATACAATACTTATTAGATTCATATTATAGTCACACCAAAAAATGTTGTGAGGGGAAACTACAAACAAGGGGCAATTGCTTACACCTCTTTGCTCAATTATCCAAAATACCTACAATTAGTTGAGATACAATATTACATATATTTGTTTCAATCAACTACTTGTTTGTAACTTTTGGAATGCAAGTTAGCCATATGAAAATAAGAATAAACAACCATTTTAATTTGGAATGAAATTGTATTTATATCTCACATGTGCATGGCATATGGTGGCTTGCAAGAGGTTTAAGTGGAAGAGGAAATTGTGGGTTTGGTGTGTAGGATTTCTCAATTATATGGATGTCACATGTGGGAGTCATGTAGATTTTTGTGACCTCAATAATCAATCATACAGATCAAAGATAGGTTGAAGAGGGTGGCTTGAACCTTCATGATCATATTTATGATGACATGGTTGCTCGTATTGTATGCAGTCAAATCTCCATGAGAAATCATGCCATTAAGTTTGAATAGATGTGTTTTTGGTAGGAAGGGAGGAATTGGAGGTTGTAGGGTCAAATAAAATACCAATGGAGTGGTGGAAAAACCATAAATGTAGGTGAAATATGGTTTTGATGGCTTTTGGGTCAGTTTTAGCTACTTGATATATTTTTAAGTCCAAAAGGGACCTTCAAATGAAAAATTGAGTATTTAGGTGCCCAATAGGAGTCTAGGTCAAGGAGGTACCCCAGGAATTATAAAGGATGAAGAAATCCAAGAGTCAAGAGTGGGGATGGGAATGTAACTTGGAACACAATAGAAGGATTAGATGCTAGGGGTTAGGAGAATTTTGGCACTAGAAATTTGAGAAAAAGGGAAGGTTAGAGATCAAGTACAAAACATGGATCAATACCAAAAGGATCAAAGAAATGATTGATTCAAAAGTTTGAGGAGGAAGCAAAAACTAGGAAGATATGGGATGAGTCCCAAGCGTAAGAATGGATCAAATATCAAGAATGAGAGTCTCATGGGGAGCAAGAGACATGAAGTCATAGGGAGTAGAAGAAAAGAGGGATCGAGGACTAGGAGGAAGTATACAATGAGGTTAAGGCACTAGGGTATAGCTAGAATTGGTGACATGGTGCGAGGATTAGCGCTCTTCTTAGAGTTTCAATCTCCATGAGGGAGACATGATGGATTTGGATAAGGGTGAGATGGTTTTGAGGAGTTCCAAAGGTTGTGGAAAGGGAAGGAGTGCATGATGGGGCCAAGACTTGAGGGATGGAAAAGAGGATGGGTGAAGATTTGGGCATGAAGAGGATTAGGAACTAGAATGGTGCTAAATTATGAATTCCTCCTAGAGGTTTTGGATTCAAGGGTACAAAGAGGAAATGATAGAAAAGGTAGGGAATGTGAGCATTAGATAGACTTGGCACCCAGGGATTGGTTACCAAGGTCTAGTGTCCATTTTCAATCCCAAGGCCTAATGGAGATGGGAGGAGAGTGAGGAAATTTAAAAGAGTCGGGTTGATGATTTTGGGGGAACTTGGGACCTAAGAGTTGGTTCTTATAACCTAAGTCTATCCACAATTCAATAACCCAAGCAAGGACAAGGGGAGACTAGAAACACAAAAGCACACTCACGACCTAGACTAAACAATTAGCAACCATCGAAGGGGGGGCCACTTAGTATTTATTTGATTAGTTATTGATGGTTAGTGACTAGGGAAGGTGAACAAAAGGAGATGTAAACCTTAGTCAAATATACAATTTAGGAGGCTTGTAGATCTAGGCACCAATAATATTCTCTCATTATAATTGTCATGAACATAATTCATTATATTATTTTAATCTAAACTTATGTCCATTTTATGGTAAAAAAACATATACTTCTCACTATTTCTAAAAGGTGGTGTTGATACTTGTGATACATGTTGATAACTCTTACTTTTAATTCCTATTGGGAATGTTGTTATTACTATGGATGTTTCAAATTTAACACCTCTATCAAATATTGTACTAGATGTTGTGGTTGATTATTTTTATTATTACATTGTTTATATTATTTGGGAGCATATTTCCTTTTGATCAAATTTGGAATTATATGGGGGATTCTTTAGTGACCAATTCTTCTAGATTTTAAATGTTCCTAATCTAGAGTCAATTTCAATTAGAGGATGTTGTACTTGGTGTGATTTCAAATATCAATGTCTTGAGGTTGGTGATTATTGCATGGTCTTTTGTTGCTCAATTTGTGTGATCTATTTTTCTAGTGCATGTAGTCTCTTAAGTTAAGGAATTGAATGAGTGGCTTAACTAAAAAAGATATTAAGTTGAAATATTAAAAGGGTACAAGTTAGTGGATAATTGTGATAGAAACCTAAATGGGCATCATTGAGTTGATGCATTTGGGATTAGTGATTTATATACATATGTTTTGGTATTTCCATATGTGGGGTCCATATAGTGTTATCTTAATCTACTCTTCTTCATAAATAATATATTTTAAGCATGATCCCATATCATCAATCATGGGGGAATGTTGTGTGTATGCCATTTTTGATTGGAGATTTTTTTGGCATAATGACATGATGTTGTTGAGAGGATTGTTGCAAGTATGAATGAGTATGGTGGTGTTGTCATTAATGTTGTCATTGATGTCAACACTGTATAGGTTGTTGCAGAGAAAGGAATCAGGTGATTGCAGATTGTACATGTATAGTTGAGATATTGTAGAGATGTTGTGAGTACATGGAGCTATCTTTATGGTGTTGCAGGTGTGTTGATATGATGAGTTACCAAGTTCTTTTGAGAAATAGTGAAGATAGAATTATGTATGTTTTCAAAATGTGCTCCAGTATGTGCTTTGCATTTCTTTTGTGTTGATTAAGGACATCCTTGGGTGATATATCTTAGATTATAGATTTGGGCTGATGAAGAGTGAAAGTTGTGTTCACTTGTTTATGAACTAGTCAGGCAGAGTTGCTTGTCTGTGGACTGGGAGAAATGTTTCTGCTCTGTATTCCACCACTGGTTTGTTTCGGGTCTTGCAAATTTGGAAGAAGGCTTGTAATGGTGTTATCTATGTTCTATCAAAGGTGCTCATGGTTTGGTGCTCTAAAAGACCAAGTTTAGAATTACTATGTGTGTCTATATAGTTTGGATGGACTAATGGAAAGTATTGTGTATGAAGGTTGTTGTATTAGCTACAAATGAATCTGAAGGCATCCAATATGTGTTCCAGTGTATGATGAAACATGTTATGTGGTTCACATGTTATCTTCTTGTTGCAAAAGTGTGTACTTCAAAGTTCATTTGTGTTTTCATTAGGTTTGTCCGACCTGGTGTCTACACATCATGCAAAGGATAAGTATCAATTGAAGAAACATGTGATTGATTTGGGATATTGTTTTGGGTCTTGTTTAAGTGTTGGTTTGGTTTTCTCTCATTCTCTTCCATTGCAGAAATGTTGAGATGCCAGCCTAATTTGAATTTGTAATATGAAGTTTGTGTAGCCAACCTTAGAGAATGTTTCTAAGGTTGAACATGGTATAAATATAAGACAAGATGTTAAGGCTTATATGCCACAAGTGTGAGAAGCAAGAGTGTGCAAAAGTGAATTAATACAATAATACTTTAATTTGTTTGACTCCTGAAAGCAGTGAGTTGATGGTGTCTGCAATTCTCTGATCAAGGTTGCAAATGTGTACGAGTTGTGGTGTATTTTCTATTATCTTTTTGTATCTATAGGCAGTGAGCCTCCCTTTTGGACAGTGAATCCTATTTGTAGGCAATGAGTCCTATCTTGGGAAGTGAGCCTCTTGTAATTGGTTTTTCTATTACTCTTATATTTTGAGTTAATCATCACCGTGGTTTTTCCCTTATTAGGTTTTCCACATAAATCTGGTGTTTCTTGTGTTGATATTTCTTTCTATTATTTGCACTTCATGCTCAAACTTAATAACAAATTAAAGTGGATGTGGAGTTAATAATTGTTTGAGATTTGTGAATGTGGTTGGTGACAACTAATTCACCCCCCCTCTCAGTTGTCTTGTGCATTTCAACAATTGTTATAAGAGATTTGGTTCCTTGGAGAAGAGCTTAATCACTTGAGGTAGATCTGATGGCACACAAATTGCCAATCCCTATGTTTGATGGATCTGACTACAGTGATTAGAAAGTGCAGATGAGAGGTTACCTGATCTCTCTTGGCTTCAAGACTTGGAAAGTTGTTGAGACAAAATATGTTGAGTCGGCAAGTGGTCCTTCTTCTGTGGATGAGATTTTTTCCTATGAGGAAAATGAAAAAGCAAGGTATGCAATCTATAGTGCTTTATCTAAGACTGAGCAAACAAAAGTTATTTCATTAGGCACTACTTATGAAGTGTGGGAAAAGTTGAAAGATATCTATGAAGGAAATGATAGAGTCAAATTATGAAAGAAGTTAACAACAAAACACAAATATGAGAAAGGTGAAGACATATCAAGCTACTTTTAGAGGGTTGATATTACAACAAATGAAGTCAAAAATCAAGCTGATACTCTGACATATGAAGATGCAATGGAGAAGATTTTGATGACCCTATCAGAGAGTTATAGTGATAAGGTCTCAACTATTGAGGAAGTTTATGATCCAAATAAATTCACTAAAGAATAGCTATTTGGCACCTTGAACACATTTGAAATGAGGAAATTTGGAAAAGAAAAGGAGAAAATAGAAACAGCCTTCAAAGCCACTAAGATAGAAGATGATCTGGATAGTGAAGGTTCAGAGGAGTTGGAAGCAAATTTTACAAGGAAATTGAAGAAAGGTACTGGTAAGTACAAAGGTATGTTACCTTTTAAATGTTTTACTTGTGGAAATATTGGTCACTATGCTTCAAGATGTCCAAATAGAGCCATACACAAGAAGAGCAGAGATAATAAAGACAAAAAGGACAAAATTTCAAGAAATTGTATTATGTTAGAGAAGATGCTATAATTTCTAATGATGAATCTAATTTTGAAGATGATAAAGATGAATGCTTATTTCTAGCCCTGGAGAATAAATCTGTGTCTACTAACAATGGAAGATGTGCAAAGAAATGTGGTCCGAAAAACGAGAAGGATGAGATGGAAGGTACTTTGGTTACTACCTTTCATGCTAGACAAGATGAAGACTATTGGGTGATTGACAATGGCTGCTCAAATCATATAACCAAAGACAAAAGTAAGTTTACTTAACTTGAAAAGTATGATGGAGGATTAGTCATATTTGGAGATGATTTTGGTGCAAAGATTGTTGGAAAAGGAACAATTAGTTTTGATGGAAACACAGTATTGATGATGTCTATTATGTTAAGGGCTTAAGGCATAATCTCTTGAGTGTTGGACAAATATGTAGCAAAGGATTTAAACTTGTGGAACCATGATAATACTTGTGAGATTAGAAAAAGGTCTAGAATTGTGGTAGCTATAGGAAGAACATATGGAAACATTTATCAGCTTAAGAGTGTTGATGGTCAGTGTTTTGTGTCTCAAGTTAATGAAATTTGGCTATGGCATCAGAGGATGGGACATGTAAAATTTGACAATCTAATCAGGATTAGTTCAAGAGAAGTTGTTAGGGATTTTCCTAAAATCACAAAGCCCACCAATACTATTTGCAGAAGTTGTCAATCAGGAAAACAAACAAGATGCAACTTTAAAGGAAGAGAACAATCAACCACTAGAATGCTGGAATTGAATCATATAGACCTCTGTGGTCTCACAGGAATAGGAAGTCTTAATAGCGACAAGTATTTTATGCTTTTGATTTATGTTTATTCTAGAATTACATGGGTTACTTTTCTTAGGGAGAAAGATCAAGCTCTAGATAGATTCAAAGTGTTCAAGGCTATGGTAGAGAATGAAGTGAACCTGAAAATAAAATGTTTAAGGTCTAAAAAAGGTGGAGAATTTTAATATGTTTTGTAAAGAGCATGGTATAAAGAGACATGTTTCTACTCCTAGAACTCCTCACCAGAATGGAGTTTTTGAGAGGAAGAACTAGACAATTCAAGAAGCTGCAAGGACTATGATGAAAGAGGAAAATTTACCTAATGTATATTGGAGAGAAGCAATTCACACTATTGTTTACATTCTTAACAGAGTTCAGATCAAATTTAACAGAACAAAGACCCCTTATGAACTGTAGACTGGTAAAATTCCTATTGTTAAGTACTTTAAGGTGTTTGGAAGCAATTGTTACATTAAAAGAGATGATGAGAACCTAGGAAAGTTTGATGCTAGATGTGATGAAGGTATTTTCCTTGGATGCTCAACTAATAGCAAATCTTATAGATGCTTCAATAAAAGATTGAGAAAGATAGTTGAAAGTGCAAATGTAAAATTTGATGAAGATATGCTTAGACCAATTGAAATAAGTGAAGTTAAACCAGATGAACCTATCTGCGAATGAGTACAAGAAGAGAATAAGGAAGAAGAAGAAGAAGAAGAATAAAAAATTGAAGAAAAAGAAGAAGCTACAGAACCTGGCTCTAAGACCCCAAAATATGTACAGAAAAATCATTTTGAAGAACAAATAATTGGAGACAAAAGTGAAAGTGTAACTTGATAAGAAGCAAAGTAGTAGCAGCTGAAGTAAATCTATGTTTACTTTCCAAGATAGAACCTAAAAGTATGTGTGAAGCATGCAAAGATGAAAATTGGGCTAGAGCAATGAAAGAGGAGTTACAATAGATAGAGAAAAATCAGACATGGGAATTGGTTCCTAGACCTGTAAATAAGAACAAAATTGGTACAAAGTGGGTGTTCAGGAATAAGTTGAATGAGAATGGTGAAATAGTAAGAAGCAAAGCAAGACTTGTACGCAAAGGTTATTCATAGGTTGAAGGAATAGATTTTGAGGAGACATTTTCCCCAATGGCAAGAATGGAGGCTATTCATATGTTCTTGGCATTTTTTGCTCACAAAGGTTTCGAAGTATACCAGATGGATGTTAAGTCTACATTCTTGAATGGAGAATTGGAAGAAGAAGTTTGCATGGAACAACCAGAGGGATTTTAGTTATCAGATCAACCAGACATGGTTTGTAAGTTGAAAAAGGTGTTATATGGACTTAAACAAGCTCCCATAGCATGGTATGCAAGGTTGGATAGGTATTTAACATACAAAAGGTTCAACAAATGCTCTGTAGATAGTAATCTCTATTTCAAGGTTGAAGGAAATAAAATGTTGATAGTAGTTGTGTATGTTGATGATATTATATTTGGAGGAAATGAGGGTATGTGTAAGAAATTTGCAGAGGAAATGAAAAAAAAGTTTGAAATGTCTATGATTGGTGAGTTGAATTTCTTTCTTGGAATTCAAGTGAATCAAACTGATAAGGGCATATCCATTTCACAATAAAAGTATGTTAAAGAGTTGCTAAAGAAGTTTGGAATGGATGACTCTAAACCAGTTTGTACCCCTATGGTGACTAGATGCAAACTAAGTAAGGATGATGAATCTCCTAAAGTTGATCAAAGCAAGTATAGATATATGATTGGTGAACTGTTATATCTTACTACTACTAGACTAGATATCATGCATGCAATATGTTTAGTTGCTAGATTTCAAGCAGAACCCAAAGAAACACATGTTACAACTATGAAAAGGATATTCAGATATCTAAAAGGCACTCCAAATTATGGTTTGTGGTATCCTAAGGATACTAATTTTACCTTGAGTGCTTACACTAGTGCAAATTGGATTGATTGTGTAGATGACCAAAAGAGTACAAGTGGTGGTGTATTCTTTCTTGGAGGAAGATTGGTTTCATGGCTAAGCAAGAAATAGGATTCAATTTCTTTATCCATTGCAAAGGTTCAGTACATTGCAGCAACATCTTGCTGCACACAAGTATTATGGATGAAGAAAACATTGAAGGTTATAGGAGTAATATGCGATGAGCCTATCCCTATCTTCTGTGATAATACAAGTGCAATAAACATTTCAAACAATCTAGCAATGCATTCAAGGGCAAAGCATATATCTATCAAATATCATTTCTTGAGAGAAAAGGTATTGGAGAATGAAGTCAAGCTGGAATATGTGCCTACAAAGGATCAAATCGCCGATATATTTACTAAGGCTCTTCCTAAGGATACTTTTGAGTATCTCAAGGAGATGTTGGGGGTTATTGCTCCTCCTTCTTTAAACTAGGTGCACATAGAGGTGCATCAATCCAGTGGAGCTATAGATTCTTCATTTTTTTGGACTGATGACTGGGGTCTACTCCTCAGGTGGAGTAGGAAGTATCATTGTTGCAGTATGAGATGTGTGTGCACTCGTAAGGGGGACTGATCATACTTTTTGTTTTTTTCCATTGATGTCAAAGGGGGAGAGAGAGTCATCTGAAAGAGAAAAAGTTGAGAGGAGAGTAGAGAGAGAATATTGTAAGGAAAAAAGAGTGCAAGAATATTGTGTAGGTTGTCTAATCTAGAAAATAAAGGAGAGTTTTATTGTTTCTTTGGTGATTTTTCATGTCATGTGTTGTCATCAATGACAAAGGGGGAGATTGTTGCAAGAATGAATGAGTATGGTGGTGCCATTAATGTTGTCATTGATGTCAACACAGTATAGGTTGTTGCAGAGAAAGGAATTAGGTGATTGCAGATTGTCCATGTATATTTGAGATACTGTAGAGATGTTGTGAGTACATGGAGCTATCTTTATGGTGTTGCAGGTGTGCTAATATGATGAGTTACCAAGTTTTTTTGAGAAATAGTGAAGACATAATTGTGTAAGTGATCATAATGTGCTCTCGTATGTGCTCTGAATTTATTCTATGTTGATCCTATGGTTGTGCAAATCAGAAGTGTTGATTAAGGACATTCTTGAGTGATACATCCTGGATTATAGCTTCTGGATTGATGAAGAGTCAAAGTTGTGTTTACTAGTTTCTGAACTGGATTGGCAGAGTTGTTTGTCTGTGGACTGGGAGAAATGTATCTGCTCCGCAATCCTTCGCTGGTTTGTTTCAGGTCTTGCAGATTTGTAAGAAGGCTTGTAATGGTGTTATCTATGTTCTAAGTTGTTCATGGTTTGGTGCTCCAAAAGACCAAGTTCAGAATTACTGTGTGTGTCTATACAATCCAGATGGACTAATGGAAAGTATTTTGTGTATGAAAGTTGTTGCATTAGCTACAAATGAATCTGAAGGAATCCAAGATGTGTTCCAGTATATGATGAAATGTGTTATGTGGTCCGCATGTTATCTTCTTGTTGCAGAAGTGTGTACTTCAAAGTTCATTTGTGTTTTCATTAGGTTTGGCCAAACTAGTGTCTACATGTCAGGCAAAGGATAAGTATCAATTGAGGAAGCATGTGATTGATTTGAGATGTTATTTTGGGTCTTGGTTAAGTGTTAGTTTGGTCTGCCCTTATTCTCTTCCACCATGTGAATGTTGAGATGCCGGCATAATTTGAATTTGTAATATGAAGTGTGTGTAGAAGACCTTGGATAAATTTTATAAGGTTGAAGATGGTATAAATATAAGACAATATGTCAAGGATTGTATGCCACAAGTGTGAGAAGCAAGAGTGTCCAAAAGTGAATTAAGGCAGTAGTATTATAATGTGTTTGACTCGTAAAAGCAGTGCGCTGATGGTGTTTGCAATTCTCTAATCAAAGTTGTGGATGTGTGCAAGTTGTTGTGGTGGTTTTTCTGTTATCTTTCTATATTTGTAGGAAGTGAGCCTCCCTTTTGGATAGTGAGTCCTATCTATAGGAAATGAGCCTTATATCCGGACAGTGAGTCTTATCTTGGGCAATGAGCCCTTTGGAAGTGAGCCTCTTGTAATCAATTTTTCAATTACTCTTATATTGTGAATTAATCCTTACTATGGTTTTTCCCTTATTGGGTTTTCCACATAAATATAGTGTTGATATTGCTTTCTTTTATTTGCACTTCATGCTCATACTTAATAATAGATTAAAGTGGATGTGGAGTTTATAATTGTTTGAGATTTGTAAATGTGGTTGGTGACAACTGATTCAACCCCCCTCTTAGTTTTCTTGTGCATTTCAACAAGGACTTGTGTTGTGGTTTTACTCAAATACTTCTATTGTGATGGAAATTCTTATGGATACTTCTATTTCTATATAAATTTGTAGACAATGAAAAATGTCCTAAGTCCGCGAGCGTCATTTTTCTTGATCGTTGTCCTTTGATAATTGAATAATTTTAATTATTCAATTAAGCTTGATCGCATTCCTCTATTAATTAAATAATTTTTAATTATTTAATTAATTCATCTTCTCATCTTTATTCTATCCTGATCAATTAAAATTATTTAATTGCATCGCTAATATATCCATTTCTTCAATAATTAAATAAATCATTTTTTATTTAATTATTTATCTTTCATCTATAGTTAGATAATAATAATCATCATCATTTGACCTTTTATTCTTCTATAATTAAATAATTGTTGAAATTATTTAATTATGTTTCATTCATCTCTTTTGGATAAATAATTCAAATTA
>VDFB02080506.1:0-13791 GCA_007258455.2 Sequoia sempervirens | reverse complement strand
AGAATTGGAAAGAATGATCAAGGATCTGAAGGTTCAAATTGAGGAAGCAAAGCAAATTAATTAGTAAGAGACAAGTGGAAGACAAAGGAATTGGAGTGCGAGAAGTTGGAGTTTAAAGTTGTTTCTTTAAGGAAGGAGTTGGAAAAATCGAATCAAAGCAAGAAGTATGAAAAGAGCACCGAAATCCTGGAGGATATCATAAACTCCCCAAGATCACCTTTTATGAAGACAAGTCTTGGTTTTGAGGAAAAACAGAAGACAATCAAAGAACGTTCATGCTCCAAGGCCATAGAATTACCAAAGAAGACAAATGGATAAAAGTCCAAAAGTTATGCAAATGTGTTCAAAGGCTCCATCAATAATGATTGTTCAAAGAAGATTGAGAGTAAGACTACTCAGAAAACCAGCATTCCTCACAAAGACAACAATGAAGGCTTTAAGAGTCCATTCCCCCAAAGGCAAGCACAAATGAACAAGTTCCAAAATTCTTTTTATGGCTATTGATTTTTTTGCAATAAGTTTGGTCACAAGGCAATAGATTGTAGAGCTCGTGCAAGAAGGGATTTGGGTTTCCGAAAGAGAAGCTATAATCCATTTTCCCCTCTAATGGATTACAATATCATATGATACAAGTGCAATAATTTTGGTCATACAACACGTTCTTGTAGAAGTGACTTTGTCAAACCTCCAAAACAAAACAAAAAAGAGGATGTTCTTGACAAACCAAAGCAAGAATCTACAAAAATTTAGAAAAAAGGAGCTTGATACAAAAGAAAAATCGATGCTTGTACAAGCAGCCCTACACGCGCAAAGTGAAGAGCAATGATACATTGATAGTGGTTGCTCAAGACATATGACAGGGGATAAAAGCAAGTTCATCACTCTAAAGGAAATTAATGAAGGCACCGTAAAGTTTGGAGATAATGCTACAAAAAGAATCATAGGAAAAGAAACTCTTAGCTTCGACAATGGAAAGATAGAGACTGAGAATGTATTGTATGTCGAAGGATAGAAACACAATCTTTTAAGTTTGAGTCAATTGACTGATCAAGGGCACACACTCACATTTCATCCAAGCAGTTGTGAAATCAGAAAAACAAGAACGAGGAAATTGGTTGCAGATGCTAATAGGACTGCAAACAATCTCTATGCTCTTAGTGAAATCAAAGGAGAAAAGTGTTGCATGGCACAAGAAGATGCGAGTTGGTTATGGCACAAAAGGATGGGACATTTAGACTTCGACAACCTTGTGAAGATTATCCATAAGCAAGCTATAAGGGGCATGCCAAGGATAGCAGAGCCATCTAATAGGACCTGCAAATAATGCCAGTTTGGAAAACAAATAATATCGAGTCCCAAATCAAAAGAGTATTCTACATCAACACCTTTGGAACTCGTGCATACCGACTTATGTGGGCCAACAAGGAGCAAAAGCTTACAAGGTGAGAGCTACTTCATGTTATTAATTGATCATTATCCTAGGATGACTTGGATTACCTTCCTAAAAGAGATATTAGAAGCTCTTGAGAAGTTTAAGATACTTAAAGCTCTAGAAAAGAATGAAACCGGCTTGAGAATCAAATGCTTTAGATCGAATAAAGGAGGAGAATTCATCTCAAATGAGTTTGAGGATTTTTGTGAACACGAAATAAAAAGGTAATATTCAACTACAAGGACTCCATAGCAAAATGGAGTTGTTGAGAGGAAAAATAGGACAATCCAAGGAATGGCAAGAGCAATGTTGAACGAGTCAAAGCTTATTGACACCTTCTAGAAAGAAGCAGTACATACGACAATCTATGTTCTAAACCGAGCACAAATTAGGGCACACAATACCAAAACACCCTGTGAACTTTGGAAGGGAAGGCCTACATTAGTGAAGTATTTTAAAATGTTTGGAAGCAAATGTTACATCAAGCAAGATGACAAAAACTTGGGAAATTTTGATTCCAGGTGTGATGAAGGTATCTTCCTTAGATATTCCACCAAAAGCAAAGCATATAGATGTTATATAAAAGATTGAACAAAATTGTTGAAAGTGCAAATGTGAGAGTTGATGAAGAAAGGCATCAAAAGGAAATAGTACAAGTTAATCATCAAGAAGATAGCATTCAAGAAGAAGTAGAGGAAGAAGATGAAAATGGAGAGGTTCAACAAGGAAATCCAAAAACTCCATCTAGAGAACTAGCCAAGACTCCATCTAGATTTGTTCAAAAGATCCATCCAAAACATCTAATCATTGGTAACAGAGATACAAAAATTCAAACAAGGAGGAGATTAGCCGGATTTTCTAAACATGCAAACTTATGCTTACTCTCTAAAATGGAATCGAAGAATTTTACAGAAGCAAGTGAAGACAAGTATTGGATAAAGGCTATGGAAGAAGAATTGGCTCAAATCGAGAAGAACAAAACTTGGGCACTTGTCCCAAAACCTAAGGATAAAAATGTTATTGGCACAAAGTGGGTATTCAGGAACAAGTTGAATGAAGATGGCCAAGTTGTGAGGAACAAGGAAAAATTAGTATGCAAGAGATACGCTCAAGTTAAAGGGATTGATTTCGAAGAAACTTTTGCCCATGTTGCTCGTATGGAGGCTAAAGGATGTTCTTAACATTTGTCTGTTTCAAAAATTTCAAAGTCTATCAAATGGATGTCAAGTCAGCTCTTCTTAATAGAAACTTGGAGGAAGAAGCGTATATTGAAAAGCTAAAAGGATTTCTTCTAGGAGAAAACGAGGACTATGTATGTAGACTAAAGAAGGCACTTTATCGGTTGAAACAAGCCCCCAAGGCTTGGTACTCAAGGTTGGACAAGTATCTACAACAGCAAGGCTTCAAAAAGAGTATTGTTGATAGCAATCTATACATCAAAACTAAAGGTGATCATCAATTGATTGATGTAGTTTATGTGGATGAAATTATTTTCAGAGGTAGCAATGATAAAATGTGCCAAGTGCTTGCAAAGAACATGCAAAAGGAGTTTGAAATGTCCATGCTTGGTGAGTTGTCTTTCTTTCTCGGATTGCAAATTTCCCAATCAGACAAGGGAATATTCATTTCACAAACCAAGTATATTAAAGAATGTTGAAGAAGTTTAGGATGGACGATTGCAATCCAATAAGTACTCCCATGGTCACAGGATGCAAATTAAGCAAGGATGATGAATCTCTAGAGGCAAATAACGATATATAGGTCTATGATTGGAAGTTTATTGTATGTGATAACAACAAGACCTGACATTGTGCAAGCAGTTGGTTAGGTGGCACGATTCCAAGAAGCACCCAAGGAAACACATGTGCAAGTAGTGAACAAGATATTCAAGTACTTAAAGGGCACTATGGATTTTGGGTTGTGGTACCCAAGAAGTGAAGATTTCACCCTTACAGCATACAAAGATGTGGATTGGGCTAGCAATATTGATGACAGAAAAAACACAAGTGGAGGTGCATCCTTATTTGGCCCTAACCTTGTATCATGGCTAAGTAAGAAACAAGAATCAATTTCTTTGTCCACAACAAAAGAGGAATACATTGCAGCAGCTTCTTGTTGCACTCTAGATGAAGCAAACCTTGAAGGACATCAAGGTTGAGTATTAGCACCCCATTTCCATATTTTCTGAGAATACAAGTGCAATCAACATATTGAAGAACCCAGTTACGCACTCTAGAATGAAGCACATTCCAATCAAATATCATTTCGTAAGAGAGCAAGTGGTTGATCAACAGGTGAAATTGGAGTATGTTGTTACGAAAGGACAGATTGTGGACATTTTCATGAAGCCACTTGTAAAAGAGAATTTTGAGTACCTAGGGGAGAAATTGGCAGTGATATCACTCTCATCCAGTCACTAATTTCCTCAAACAAAGTGTTGTGACCTTTTCACACATCGCCCCATCGCCGATGGGGACCCCCAGTTGTCTGCTAGTTTTTAGGGTTTTGTCTCCTTGCAATGGTTTCATGAGGTTGCCTTATTGAGGGTTTCAGGTCAGTTTGCCGAGAGTTACCCGAGCCAAGTCAGTAATCCATGCTTGAACCAACGCGTAAACATCATGGAAGCGCTCAGAAGGCCTAGGAAACGAAGATCCCCTGTGAATTCGGCCAATTCTGACACTTCCTATTTTTTAGGCAAATTTGCTTTTTTCGATTTTTCATTTTCGGCATTTTTGGGCCAAACAAGGTTCCCTATTTTTAGGGTTTGCTTTTTCTATTTTAAGAAAGTTTCTATGTTTGGAAAGGTCTCGAATTCCAAAAATGCACTCAGAAGTTCGAAAAACTTGATAGAACTTTCAGAAAATCAAAGAGAAAATTTGAAAAATTATTGAAAAATCTGAAAAAAAACAGTCAAAAAGCATGAAAAATCAGACCCAAAAAAACATCAAATTCTGGAAAATCAGTCCAAAACCAGTCAGATCTGAAGCACAAAATCACAGAAAATTAACTCAAAAGATGAGATTCATTAGAAATCTGGTTAAGTCTGGAATTCGCCATGAAGAAGGTCCTTGAAATGTGGGACGGCATGAAGGAAGGAAGGTCTGGAAGCTTGTGAAGTCCGCCCATGTAATGAACCGGACCAATTTTTTTTTGTTTTTCACAATGCAATTACAATTGAACACGCACCCATTAAGGTTAGCACTAAACCAAAACGATGCGGAAAGTAACCCTAACTAGAATGTACACCAGGATCCCGATGTGGGCAAGGTGTGAGCATTGGTCAAAGGATCTATGCAAATGCAAACTGAAGGGAACTCTAACCAAGAATGCGCCTGTGCAAACGAGCATATGGTCAGAGGATCAATGCATGATGAACATAATGTAACCCTAACCAAGAATGGCACCGAGTGATGGCGAGTATATGGTCAGAGGGTCCCTAAACTACTCAACTGAAAGTAAATAGGCGGCAAGCCAGCCTCTTCCACTTATTCAATGGGAAATACAATAGATTAAATGCAAGATAACAAAGAGTGGCTGATAGTACTACTAATAGCTTACAATATGTCAGAATGATCATAAAAATCTAGAGTTTTCAAGTCTTCATTGCTGCAACTGTGTAGAATGCCTTCCAAGGACCAAATGTATCTTTCAATGCTCAATCCCAACCAAAGGGACAACTTCCTTAATTCTGATATATCAGACCTGCAACATAAAATGGTGAAATCTGCAAACAAACCCTCACTCAAATGCTCATATCTCGCTCAAATCTCACTCTAATGATAAGGAATCAAATGCAGATTGCTCTAGGCATGAAGGCGCCCCAAATAAGATCTTAAAACCTCACCAAACAACCCTTAAACTTTTTGCACAGATCCCAAGACTAAATCAGAATGGTACGGCCCTCTTAAAGGGGCGAACTTGCTAGATAAAATCAGAAACAGCAAATAAAAATCTACAAATTTGCAAGATGGGTCGCCCCAAGTAGACAAGATGATAGGATGAACACCCAGAACAATATCTTTTTGTATTTTTGATTTATGAATGGAAACTGCCTACAGCTATGCAACATCAGCAACTCTGAAACATGACAAAATGCTTGAATAACATCTACCAAATGCAAAGAAACTCAAGTACAATGCAAAACAACCCAACTACAAGCTAACCTCTCAACTAGTTGCTATCTTTCAAGCAAGAAGATGAGCCAATGCTAGGAGGTGTGTTTTCCTCGAAGCGAGTGCCTAAAGATAATTCAGCAGCATAACGGTGTAGTAGACAAAAGATCCCAAATGAAGAGCTGAGGCCTGATTAAATAGACATGAGAGAATCATCTAGAAGCTTCAAGAAGGGCGCCCAAAACCCTAATTTCAAATTCAACATTTCCCTCCAAAAGATGGCGTCCTTTTTCACTTATTGAAATATTTCACTTTTTAAAATAAAAGTCAATCCCTCAAGTAGGCGTCCTTTTTCATTAAGCTCAATATTTGACTTTTAAAATATAATTTATCTCTCCATGGCGCCTTGACCCTTTAAGTCCCCTTTTTAAAAACAACTTAAAGTTGTACTGCTAGGCAAAGGGGGATATAATATTAAAATATAATATTATAATGAAAATACTTATCTCTCCAAGAAATATGCGCCCAAGGCCAAAACTGAAGTGCCAGCTGAACCAACTGAAGAAGGAGACCAACTGAACTAAACCCAATCTGTCCACTACTAAAAATAGAATTTACTAAAAATAGTAAATTCATGAAGTTGCTCGGAATGCCAAACTGAACATACCACTGCGAAGCTCTCTGAAAACCCAGAAAGAATCAGCAATCAGAATTCCAAACTTCCAGCAACAACCTCCTCAAAATTAGGAAACCCTAATTTCACCATCCGCGTAGCCTACGGGTCTCCGGAATAGGCCAACGGTCAACAGAAACGATCACATCTGAGAAGGGGACATTACAGCCCAGCACTAAGGAAGCAATGTCCTAACCTCCTTTGAAGTCCGCCTTAGCCACAATGTCAAGTGCCAAGAAGTTGTGAAGTCCGCCATCTTGAAGGAAGCACATCCAAGGACTCTCTAAAGTCCGCCTTGCACATCCTAGCCTCCTCCAAAGTCCTCCAGCCTCAAGGAAGAAGTGCAAAGGTCATCTAAAGTCCGCCCATGCATGTCCAAGCATCCTTGGAAGTCCGCCTTGACTTGAAAGGAAGTGGCAAGAGGTCAAAGAAGTCCGCCATACACTTGCCAATAGGTTGGAAAGTCCGCCTAGACACATAAAGGAGAGAAAAATCAAAATTTTCACTAAGTGTTGGTAACTAGCAAAGAAAATTTCGAAAATTTGCTAAGTGTGAGGGCCTAAAAAGGTGGAGAATCATTTCCAAAGGATAAAGTATTAAGGCAAATGCTAAAATCTTTGGAAGTCCGCCATGTTCAAAGAGATGATGTCCAAGTCAATCCAAAGTCCGCCTTCACCTTCATCAAGTTTGAAAGGACAAGTGCTAAAGAAATTAGGCTATGGCAAAGAAAAATGAAGTGTGCCTAGCACAAAAGTGAAGAGAAATTTAAATTTCGCCTAAAGTTTTGGATGTCTAGAAGAAAAGTTGGCCAAGTATATAGAGAAAGATGCGCAAATCAAAGAAAGGAAGGATCGCCCTTGGCCAGAAGGAATAAGAATTTGTCAAACGTCAAAGAAATTCGCCTGATGAAGACATCCAGACAAGGATTTTGCCTAGAAAAATTCGACCGAGCAAGAGAAAATTTGACTTTGGCAGAAGAAAATAAGCTTGGTGCAATTAAAAGTTCGCCGTGGCAAAGAAAAATAGGGATCTGGCATAACAATTGTCGACGGAATGGCTTAAGTTTTGACTTGGCTAGACGAAATTGGGAACAAAATTGGAAAACACACTTTTAGCCAAGAGAAATGAGGAGAAAATCAAAATAGCCATGGGTCCAAAACGAACGGGTTGGAATAAATTAAAATATTTTAATATTTTAATAATTTATTTTCAACTACTCGGAAATTTAAATGCCTTGGACAAAATGAAGTCTGCCAGAGATGTTTTGGAAGAAAATAATTTATGCCGGCCACAGATAAAATCCGAAGGGCAAAATTAAATTCACCATGAATTTAAATCTTGGAAGGGTCAAATTTAATTAAATATTTAATATTTTCTTTCAAAATTTGAAAAATCAAAGATAAACATTCAGGCAAGAAAATCGAATTTTTGAAGATCACTGAGATTTGCCTGGATAAACTCGAGACTGATTCTTTTCAAAAAATAAAGGAAACTTGCCTGTTTGAACAAGTAAAAACAAATCGAAATCGAGAGAGAAGATGGCAGTTGCTAAAACAAATCAAGCTCTTCAGCATTATAATGAGTTTCAGCAACTCATTTTTTCACACACAGCTGAAGAGAAATTTAATATCTCTCGGAATTCTCAAGCAGTTGATTGTTCAGTAGGCAAGATCGAATTTTTCAGAGGGAGAAGTAATGTTATGCTGAGGAAGAATTTTCGCGGGAAAGGAAAATATTTATTTCGAATTCTTCTGTGCAAAAGGGGCGCACTTCATTAATTGATTTTTGGAATAAAAATCAGAATTTAAATCTGATTTGCAGCCAGCAGTTCTTCATTGAGGTTTGATGTTCAATCAAATAAATTCGTCATTCTTCTTCTGTCTTTTCATCTTGGCAAAAGTTCTGGCCAAAATCTTAACTTCCTCCATTTACTTTCAGCTTGCTTTTTCGCAACAATTTAATTATTTGACTGGCTGAAAGTAAATTTTCGAATCCAAGGCATGAGAATAAATTATTTGAAAAAGTCTTTGTATTAATGGTAATCTTTTGGACTGCAGGTTAACGACCACGGCAGGCGAACCATCAAAGAAGCTGAAAATGAAGTTCGCCAGCAAAGGTGCTCAGCGGGAGACTAAAGTCATTTCAAAATGGAAGAATGTCGTAGACACCGATCTCGGACATGTCGACTTTGATGAGTTTAAGAAAAGAATGTATGGACAGAATGGACTTCCCACACCGATAGCCAGACGGATAGTAAGAAACGGGATTTTTCAGGCAGCTGGATTCCCACCGGCGATGGATTGTGCAGAATTAATGGTGGAATGTGCTATCCACTATGATGCTCAGAAGAGGCAGATAGTCGCACCTGATGGCAGAATTTTGGCACACTTGAGCGAAGTGGTAATTCAGGAAACCTTCGGCATCCCAGAGCATTCACGGACGGTCTATAAGACCAAGGAAGAAGCCAAGAGGTTATATGACAGCAAGCCCGATTTGTGCGCCACAACAGTTAACAAGGTGTGGATGGACAAGCCTAAGCCATCAATAAAGAAGATGCCCAAGAGACCCCACCGAACAGATTTCAAAGAAGATTTTGGAGACATCATCTTGATGCTAAACAGAGTAGCCAGCAACCCGCAAGGTGCCTTTTTCGAGAGCTGGATGTACTATTTCATAGACGAGATCACTTCTGGCGTCAAAATGTTCAACTGGTCACGGATGATAAGTGACAACCTCCACGAGCAATTGATCAACCTCGAAGAGACTAAGTCTTTTCACATGAGCTCATATATTGTATACTTGTTGGCCAGATCATACAAGTATCCAGGACTAACTTGCAAGGGCAAAGTTGGCAGCGGAGAAAACGAGCTCAGACCTTACGACTGCTACCCACAGCTCCAGTTGAAGGAAAAGTCTCACTTCAGAAGGGTGCATGATGCCTTCCTGATGCATTTTACCAGAACACTTCAGGGAGGAGTGCATTAGAGATTGACTCATGAGGCGAAAAGTTTAATCAGTAAATACGGATCCTGGTTCATCCAGTTCCCGAAATTCACATATATCAGGATCCAGGGATTTACTGGAAATCCCTATAAATTGCCCATTTATTCGACAAATCGAATGATTTTGCTCGAGGTCCTAAGACAGTTAGAGGAGTATCAGAACATCCAGAGGCCAACCAAGAAGGCATCTGTCACATTCCCATTTTTCATCGGGAATATGTTGGAGTATTGTCCATCAGCACAGGCAGCTGAGAGTGCAAGGTTGGAGATCCAATGGTATCCGTTTATAGCCTACAAGTCCAGGGTCAACTTTGACCCGCATCATAATATTCGGACAGTAGAGGGGAGAAAGTACAAGCACAGAGTGGAACTGGAAGATTTCTGGGCTAATGCCGCCGATGAATACGAAGTTAGGAGGAGACTATGGTCCAGAATGCCACTAGACTTTATGAGGGCAACTGAGTTCTGCCGGGTACCTAACCAGTTGCAGGACGATGGGAACTACATCCAGCCACACTTCGAAGAGAGTCGACCTCTGTAATGATCCAGACAAAAAAAAATTTGTTTTTTTAGTGAGATTACAATTCAACACGCACCCATTAAGGTTAGCATAAACCAAAACGATGCGGAAGGTAACTCTAACCAGAATGTACACCAGGATCCCGATGTGGGCAAGGTGTAAGCATTGGTCAGAGGATCTAATGCAAATGCAAACTGAAGGGAACTCTAACCAAGAATGCGCCTGTGCAGACGAGCATATGGTCAGAGGATCAATGCATGATGAACATAATGTAACCCTAACCAAGAATGGCGCCGAGTGATGGCGAGCATATGGTCAGAGGGTCCCTAAGCTACTCAACTGAAAGTAAATAGGCGGCAAGCCAGCCTCTTCCACTTATTCAGTGGGAAATACAATAGATTAAATGCAAGATAACAAAGAGTGGCTGATAGTACTACTAACAGCTTACAATATGTCAGAATGATCATAAAAATCTAGAGTTTTCAAGTCTTCATTGCTGCAACTGTGTAGAATGTCTTCCAAGGACCAAATGTATCTTTCAATGCTCAATCCCAACCAAAGGGACAACTTCCTTAATTCTGATATATCAGACCTGCAACATAAAATGGTGAAATCTGCAAACAAACCCTCACTCAAATGACAAGGAATCAAATGCAGATTGCTCTAGGCATGAAGGCGCCCCAAATAAGATCTTAAAACCTCACCAAACAACCCTTAAACTTTTTGCACAGATCCCAAGACTAAATCAGAATGGTACGGCCCTCTTAAAGGGGCGAACTTGCTAGATAAAATCAGAAACAGCAAATAAAAATCTACAAATTTGCAAGATGGGTCGCCCCAAGTAGACAAGATGATATGATGAACACCTAGAACAATATTTTTTTGTATTTTTGATTTATGAATGGAAACTGCCTACAGCTATGCAACATCAGCAACTCTGAAACATGACAAAATGCTTGAATAACATCTACCAAATGCAAAGAAACTCAAGTACAATGCAAAACAACCCAACTACAAGCTAACCTCTCAACTAGTTGCTATCTTTCAAGCAAGAAGATGAGCCAATGCTAGGAGGTGTGCTTTCCTCGAAGCGAGTGCCTAAAGATAATTCAGCAGCATAACGGTGTAGTAGACAAAAGATCCCAAATGAAGAGCTGAGGCCTAATTATATAGACATGAGAGAACCATCTAGAAGCTTCAAGAAGGGCGCCCAAAACCCTAATTTCAAATTCAACCTTTCCCTCCAAAAGATGGCGTCCTTTTTCACTTATTGAAATATTTCACTTTTTAAAATAAAAGTCAATCACCTTAAGTGGGTGTCCATTTCTCTTAGCTCAAATTTTGACTTTTAAAACATAATTTATCTCCATGACGCCTTGACCCTTTAAGTCTCCTTTTTTTTAAAAACAACATGAAGTTGTACTGCTAGGTAAAGGGGTGCTATAATATTAAAACATAGTATTATAATGAAAAATACTTATCTCTCCAAGAAAAATGCGTCCAAGGCCAAAAACTGAAGTGCCAGCTGAACCAACTAAAGAAGAAGACCAACTGAACTGAACCCTGCCTGTCCACTGCCAAAAATAGAATTTACTAAAAATAGTAAATTCGTGAAGTTGCCTGGAATGCCAAACTGAACATACCACTGCGAAGCTCTCTGAAAACCCAGAAAGAATCCGCAATCAAAATTTCAAACTTCAAGCAACAACCTTCTCAAAATTAGGAAACCCTAATTTCACCTTCTGCGTAGCCTACGGGTCTCCGGAATAGGCCAACGGTCAACAGAAACGATCACGTTTGAGAAGGGGGCATTACAACCTCTTCCTCCCGTGAAGTGGTCGGAACCTGAGCACGCAGACTTGGCGACCTTGATGAGACCAGTGACTAAATACTCTCAATGGTGGGTTGACTATCATGCCCAAGAAATAAGACAGAGAGGAATCACGCTCACATATGATCTACTGAGCGAGTCAGAATCGTATTCTTCTAATGCCGGTGCATCCCATCAGGATTTGGTCAGGATTGGAGAGAAAAGGAAGGAAATAGTCCCAAGTGCTTAGCCTGTTCAGAAAAGACATAAGGGAGAGCCATCTCGTTCGGCAGCATCTCGAAATTTTGACGAGCTGGTGGCTATAGATGAGTCCTTGGTAGAAATACTCGTACCTCCTACAGTTCAGGAAGAGAACGATGAACCTATCCAGCTGGATGATGAGGAGCCTCCGTCACCTACGGGCACGGAAATCTTAGGTTCAGACAATGAGATAGAAGTCCGGAATAATGACTTTGAGGAGGGAATGATTTCCGCTCTCAGGGGGGTTGTGGATGTTCCGAATGAGGAAGAGGTTCAGGTAGAGGATGGAATTGAGCAGTCGACCATTCATGATTGGCTGATCGAGAGGATGAAGATTCAGGTACCTGTAGAAGCTCAAGAAGAGGAGGATGATACTGCTGATTTCTTGGCAAGGTTGGAGCAAGTTGCAATCAAAAAGCCTGCCAAGAAATTCTCTACCATTCGAAGGGACGAGACAGGCAGCCGTTCCGTACACATTGCAGTACCCATGGTGGACAAGCCACAAGACGAGATTACTCCTCAAGAGTATGCCATAACCACTGTTGATCTTGGCCCAACCTCAAAAGGTCAAGAAGTGGAGGAATTAGATAATTCCGTCTCGACCATCAAAGCGAGATTGGAAAAGGAAGTGGCTAAGAAGAAAGAGTATAAGAAGGAGGTTGAACGCCTTAAGGAGTACATACAACATTTGACCCAGCCACTTGATCAGGGTAATGCGGTAGCTCCTCCTCTCCTCAATTCATCATAGGAAGTGACCAAGGATGTCCAGCACGGAATGGTAATAGCCAAGGAAGCTTAGGACTGGATGGCGAGTGAAGGCGCGAAAGCAGCATTGTTCATAGAGAAACTGGCACTTGCTTATGGGCAAACCTCATGCTTTCTTTCCAGATTTATGGATATGGCGGAAACATGGGAAGGTATTCTGGATATGCAGGAGAGGCTTATTCCATGCCTCAGGCTATTGAAGGGCACTCCAAGGGAGGAGTTGGTCGGCAGAAAGGTGATTGCTGCAAGAGCAGCATATGATTTCAATCACTGGTTTTGGGCAGTAACTATATGTAGGGAAGTTTTGGAGAAGGCAAAAGTGGATGGACTTAGAATTGAGGAGCAGGTAAAGGAAATTCGAGAGAAAATTCATATGACAGCTGCAGAAGTGTTTGATCAAGAGATCGTCCAAGAAAAGGATATGCAACTGGAGGAGCTGAAACGAAAGGTTCAAGAGGTTTTCTTCTCGACTATTGGACCGCTTCTAAGACAGGATTTTTTGAGAGTAGCAAGTCTTTCAGCCATCCGGAATGATTTTAGGAAGCAGGAAGCGGATTGGGAAAATACCTTTGCCAAATGTGCAGAGAACTTGGATGAACTTGAATTCCGGATCAGCATGCTGCCACCTGTCATGATGGAGGAGGTCATTGCAGTAGTGTCCAGGTTCGTCGAACGCAATGCTGCTCAGAAGGATAAGGACGCCTCTCCTAGATAATAGCTGCAACTACCTCTCTACTGATAGTTTACTGATTGATGACTTATGTTATTTTGGGCAACCCTAATCAGGGTTGGGTTGTAATAATCTTGGCCGTTGATATTGTTTTTAAATCTCGCCCTTCATTTCATTTTGAAACTCTATATAAACTGATACCTCTCACTTTCATTCAGGTGGAGACAGTATGAAATTGCTAGAACAGACTATTTCAAATAATAAAAACTCTTATTCATGATTTGCTTTCAATAACTTTTATCGCCAAATAGTAAGCGAGGTTGCATAGCTTCTTCCGCAATAGATTAAAGTTAGTATTAAGTTAAATAGAATTTGCTTTGAAAGTTGGTTAAGTGAATGAGAGATTGATCGTATTGATTCAATGGTGAAGTATTGCTCATACTTTCTTCGAATGGATGATTTGCATTCAATGCGTAAAGTTAGCCTGAGCTTATAATTGTGGAAGTTTAACTTCAGTCTCATTCCAGGCTTGAAAATCATTATCAC
>VDFB02080505.1:45162-74330 GCA_007258455.2 Sequoia sempervirens | reverse complement strand
CACTTACTTTGTGATAGATTGCAGTAGATTATGCTTTGTGTCCTGCACCCTACCAATAGAGCTTATCAACCAACCCCACTTGTCCCTATGAAGACAAATGGTCAAATTCCTAGTAGCACACAAAGGAAAGAACACTACCCATAAAACTCGATAGCTACCACTACCTAGTCAACACCAAAGGCTATAAACAAATTAACCCCACAAGATTAATATAAATCCCACCACTTGCTAGCACGCATGCACCCTCAATAACTAGACCTTGACAACCAACTGGATGAAACATTGCTGATTTAAATCTATCAATGATTATCCATAAAGGACCATGAAATTTTAATAATAAAAGGATGTATAGAAATGAAAATTTGTGAACAATAGAATGGATTCAAAACCTAGATAAAAGATGTAAAAATTGGTCAAAAAACAAAGCAATAAAATGTAAAAGGATGAAAGTACAACCATGGTAGTGTCTATAACTAAGCCACAACCATAATAGTGACCCCTAACTATCTAACTTCGAATTGAAACCAACTGGTAGCATACACAAGAATTATTCTAGGTCCTAAGAGAATGTTTGAGGTAAGGGAAGCATTTAAACATTTTTTTATTGAGCAAGGAAGACTTAGTTGTTCATTATGTTTTGGAAGAGTTGAGATAATAGAAATTGTCATTAAAGAAGCAAGAGGCAACTTGCATCCAAGAAACCTATTGTACTTGGTAAATTGCTATATTTAATATAAGTAGTTTGGTATTTTCCGCTAACACATAAAATTATCTCATCCCTCTTATGAAGGTTTCTATAATAAATTCTTGAGTCATTATGCAGGAACCATTTTATTGCAATGTGTTTCTTTAATTGGATCAATAATTCTCTTTATTGTTGTAATTTGAAATACAAGTAGCACAATATGTTAGCATAATTTATGACTCCTATATTCTATAAGTTTAAGAGTTCACAAATCAATTTTGTCATGACCCTCCCCTTGAGAAATTGAACTTTATTCATTAAGCCAAGAAAATAATAAACAAAGAAAAAGTATGTTAAATCAGTGGAATTAATTTAATTATTAAGTAGTGGTAAGAAATAATATATATTATAATAATATATAAACATTAAATAATGAAATTAACAATAAATAAATAAATTTTATTCATACAAAATAAATTTAATTTAATTAAAGCAAATAAATAATTATAAGAGTTTAGTGATTATTATTCTTGTGTTTTAAAAATTAAATGAGAGTTAATTTAATGTTTCTCCCAAGTTAAAATAAGGAGTTTGCATAAAAATAATAGTTGAACAATAGCTAATCTGCTTGATTTACTTGTTAGCTCAAGTCAATAAAGTTGATTTTATGAAAAAATAATTTATTTTATTTTCAATTATATTATCCTCAACTAGTTAAGCCAATGTGGAGAAAATAATGTTATTTATTTAAAAATTATTTAATCTCAGCCACTTAATAAGCTTAATTATTGGAGATAACTTCTCTTTTTTTAATGCATTTTAATAAAAATTAAATTAAATAGAGAAAATTGGAAAAAAAAACTATAAATAAAGAAGGTAGAAGGAAATGGTTAGCAGATATCCAAATCAAATGACAAAATCATGTTTCAAATGAAAGAGGGATTTGCATTTTTCAATAAGTGGTTTATTATTTTCTTAGTATGTCTTTTTTTCTTAAATAGACATACAAGTAAAGTTTAAATCTAGGTTCTATACTTTAAATATTGAAAAATTGTTACATTAAAATATTTTTATTATTTTTATCATAGGTGTGAATTTTGAAACTTTTGTATATTAGAAAAGATATCATTTTTTTAATAATAAGAAAGAAACAAATAAATAAATAAAACAAAACAAATTTACCAACAATTTTATCAAAAATAGTTTAAAAACTATAACTAAATATATATTACACCTTGAGCCTATTCAGAAGCTAGTATGTAGGGATTTGGTGAATGAAGGAGGCTCCCAATATGCAAGTTCTTAGGGACAAGGTTAAGGATTTTCCAAAGTAATAGATTTGTCAACTTAAACAATTAATTAAATTATTCACCCAAGTGAATCACTCAATTAAATATGAAGATGAAATTATTAAGATAAATATGAAATAAAATAAATTCATTGTATACTCAAAAGAATCTCATATGGATTGCTTGACTCCTTGAGACCTTGGGCCAAGTTTGAGGCAAGGCTCAAGCCTATTATTTAATGAATGTATATAAATATGTTCATGAATGATAGTCACCTCAATGCACTTCCATTAAAGAAGTATAGTCTTTAGTGAGTGACTCAAGACTCGATTGGTCATGTTGAGTATAAGTCTATAGCCAAAGAAATGTGTGTATCATGTTTGGATATATGTATATCCCAATTGAATAAAAGAATGCATGTCTCATATAGATATATGCCTATCCCATATGGATAGATGTGTGTCTTGTATGGACAAATGCTATCTTGTATGAATAGAATTGTCTAATTATACAAATAAATGAATACATAATAATTGGTTAAAATTATAACAAGGAAAAAAAATCAAAATTTAGGGTACAACTTGAGGGTTGTTAGAAATTTAATATTGAAATAGTTGTGAAACTTTTGTGGACTTGTAAGTGCATGTACAACAATATGGCCAAAGTTGTAGCAATATTTTCTTCTATGGCAATGTATTCATTGTAAATTGTAGAATTGTACTACTTATGTGTAGCAAGTAGAGAGGAAATTTTGTTATTGTTCCTATCACATAATAACATTGTAGCTTTTGGATTTTAAACACAAGCCATTACACATACAAACCTTGCAAATAAAAATTTCCTTATGTCACAATCATGAACTTTTTGTGGGACTAAGATCTCTTTTGTGGGAGGTCTGATTCATAATGGATCATAAGAAAATAAAAACAATCAAAAATAGATTAGAAGTCCATAGGGTTATTTTCAACACTAAAGGATAAATACATGCCCATGGAAATCACTTATGTAAGATTCACTCTTGCAAAAGTGGCCCCTAACTATGCAAAAAAAGAATGTGAAATAAAAAAAGACAACCTTTCAACTTCTAGCTTCCAAGAGGATTCTAGAGCTCAAGAGAATACTCCAACACAAACAACAATTATAAAAGAGGAAGGTGTGTGTTTAATAGAGGAAAACAAAAATTGTAAAATTATAATTTTTGCATAGAAATAGGAAAACAATTGTTATATGCAATTAATGGAGTTAGGGGGGCAAATTGCATCCATAGTCATAGTGTTTATTGAATGGAACAAGGGGCAAATTGTATTAGTAGGCATATTGTTTCTTTAATGGAACAAAAGGAAATTGCATACATATTCTTCAACATACTCATTGTTATTGCCAAATTTATTTATTCATAACAATATTAGTGCAATTGCCACTACCAAAGTCAATTTTACTTCTTTGGAGTATTTTGAGAGAAAATATGTTCACTTTCATTCTCTTTGGCATTTCTTCCTCTTCATGTTGTCATTTAATTTGTAATTAAGTAGCATAATACAAATCTTTTGGCTTGTAATTTCTAAAAGCATGGAGTTGAGAAATTACAAATCAATTTGATATTAAAGAGATTTTGGTCTTTGAAGGATTTGTGGAATGTGTTTATGACAATTACAAAAGCACAAGACCAAATGGAAGACATGAATGTGTAAGTAACTGCACTAGGTTACCACATGAAGGCAATAAGGAAAACCAATAATGGCTAGGCCAACAACAAGAGTACATGAAAATAGAGCAAATGAAGATGGTGTATGAGCAAACATCAATAGGTAATTTGGTAAAATATCTGATTGGGAAAAATGGCATAGAGAAAGGAGAAGGTATGAAAATAGAGTTCTTGAAAGAGTCATTCAAAGGAAAAAAAACTAATTTAGTTTAAATTAGAAACAAAACTTGGAATTGGAACTTTTAAAGAAGAAATTAATGCAAGATAGTTAGATTTTTGGATAAAGCAATTAAAAGTTTATTTTAGTCTCCACAGAGTTAATGGGGTATATAGAATCAACTTTGCACACCTCAAAATCAAAGTGTGTACTCTTGTATGATGGGAAATTTATGTAATTAATTATGAAAAGAATAATATGGTAATTATGCGCACATGGGAGAAATTCAAGGAATTGATCATTCAAGGAATTGATCCAAAATAATTTCTTTACCATAGGCCACAAGTATAACCAAAGGATTAAATATATATGCTTAAAATAGGAAGACAAGCAAAGTGTTCTATATTACACCAAGAAGTTTTAAAGACAAACCATGTTACTTGGCATGGAAATTAGAGAAGAGGATATGCTTATCAAGTACCTTGGAAGGTCTTACTCTCATATTAGAGGAAGAGTAATCACCACCAACCCAAAAGACTTAGATAAAGCATATGTCCAAGCATTTATGTGCAAAGCGAAGAAGTGCAACCTCTCCAAGGATTCTCCTCAATCAAAGTCTCACTATGCTTTTGTGGGGCCACAAATCTCTTTATAAGGGAGGTGTGCTCCATTTAAGGAGCATGGAATTGTTAAAAATGCATATAGATATTAAATGTTGTGACAAGTAAAATGGATTCATTCAAAAGCTAGACAAGCAATGAAATGAATTGGTCAAAAAAATGAGCATGAAAATGTAAAAGGATATAACCATAACCATAAAAGTGACTAGAATAATCACAACCACAATAGAGCCCTAACTATGTTAACTAAAAATTTGAAACATACATCATTGACTTACAATATAAATTGGAATTCTTCTAGGCCCCAAGAGAATGTTCCAACATTAGCAATTCCATAAAAGGAGGTGGATAGCATGTGTTTGAGATGGGAGAATTTAACATTGTATAGAGCCGGGAAGATTTAATTGTTAATGGTGTTTTTTGAATGGCTAAAACAATAGAAATTGGCATGGAAGGATAGAGGAGTAGCTTGCATCCAAGCAATATATTATACTTTGTAAAATGTTATATTCAACATAGTTGCTATTTTTGAGGAGGATGTTTCGATTAGCGATTTGGCTGAAGAGGAGAAGGAATTTGTTCTTGATATTTATTTTTAGGCTCATCGAAAGGCGCATGGGCATGAGGTTGATGGGAAGAATGTGGCAACAAACCAAAATGGTGTTCATTTTTCAGTTATGTGTATATGTTTTCTTCTCCCTCCATCTATTGAGGACCTATCTCTTATTGAGGACGAGGATGATATTGTTGTTTCTTCTTCTCTTGTTCCTATTTCTTCATCTCATGTTGTTGTCCATATTTTTGCTTCTGTAATGACCACTAGGGTTTCCAAGGAACTCTATGAGATGGAGGTTGGTGTGTTGATGGATTCTAATTCTCCATGCAAACAATTAGGTTATTCCTATGATGTGGCTACTAGGAGTGCTAGCGAGGATGAATGCCCTAGCTTTTCTAATGTGGATGAAGTGAAAAGGTAGATTCAAATTGATATTCCTATTTCTTATTGTTGAATCAACTGCTTCGCTAAGGAATCTACTTGTTGGAAGAATATGAGGTTTTTGTCTAACATTGATACTATTAGAAGATGAGTGCTTCAGAACTAGAAATTAAGAGGCTAGGTTGAGGTAGCTGCTAAGTTGAATATTTTTTTCCTTTTTTCCTTTTCCAATCTAGATGATTGCTCTAAGATTCTTCTTGAAGGCCCTTGGTTTCTTGGGAAGAATGGCCTTTGTCTTAAAAGTTGGTCTCCAAGTTTCAACCCAATGAATGATACCATCATCAAATTTCTTGTTTGGGTTTGCCTACCAAGGCTGCCTTTGGTGTATTGGAATGAAAAGATTTTTATGATTATTACCAATTCTTTTGGGCAATATTGTGCTACTACTTCAATCACCAAATTCAAGAAGCATTTGTTGTACGCTAGATTTTGTGTTTCTGGAGAAGAACTAGGTGCTCCCCACCCAGATTACCTATATCTTCAAAATATAGAGTTTGGGTGCAACAAATTGAATTTGAAGGCTCTCCAATTATTTGACATTCTTTTGGTAAAGTGGATCGTGCTTTTAATATTTGCTTGAGAAATAAGAAATACCATTTTGTTTGGAGGAAAAGGAACAAATGCTTGCTACTATTGAGGAGTCCTTTGCTTGCTTTGAGGAGGTACACAAAAAAAGATAATAAAGGGAAATCCCCTATAGATTGTTCTATGATGAACACCTTTTTTAGAGCTTCGAGGTTGGAAGAAAAAATTGTCAATGGTCTTATCAATTCTCCTTGTCTTAAGAAATGTAGATTTTGGGAGAAGGATACTTGTATTGTGGTAAGGAAATTTTTTAAACCACCTTATCTTTGGGTTGGTGTTTTATAAAGTTTAGTCATGCTTAGTCTTTTTTAGTTTCACTGTTGCTCCTTTTGGTTGTCCTTGGTGTCTTTTTGGTTTTTCCTTTATCTTTCTATTTGTACAAGGGTTTGGCCCTTTCAAAATCCCTGCTTACCTAATAAAAAAAATAGGTAATATGATATATATCACTACCATATTAAACTATTTTTTCTATCTTAGCAAGGTTCTAGTATAAAATTATTGAGTTTTTAGGTGAAAAATCATTTTATTACATGTTTATTTTTAATTTGATCAACAATTCCCTTGCTTTAATGCTATCATTTGAATGCACAAGTAGTGCAATATGTTAGCACAAACTATAATTCTTATATTATGTAAGCTTAATAAGGTTGAATTTGGTATCAAAGCAATTGCAAATTTTTGGAGACTTGTGGGGGCGTACAACATGATAGCAAAAGTCAGAATATTTTCTTGCATGGCAATGTGTTTGTTGTAACATAAAATTGTACTTGTGCAACAAGTAGGACAAATTTTGTAATTGTTCCTAAACCATACAACCATTATAGCATGCTTTGAGCATCACAAAGGTTGTTGCTTTTGAAGTTCTAACACAGAGAAAGTGAAGGAACAACCTAGGTTATGTGCAACTTTGAAGGGAGTTGCATGGTTAAGATTTTCTCTAACCTTACAAACAATTAAAATTTAAAGAACAAGACCACCAAAAGTCCCCATATGTTATGGCCCATGCTAGATTCATGCGGAGGAGAGGTAAGTGGCTATTATAATAGGTATCCCAAATAAAGGTGGAATCCATAACATTTCAACCTCCCTCATTTGAAGAAGTTGCATAAGTGTTGTCCAATTGACTAAATTCCCTTTAAGAAAAAGTTGGCTTAAGTGTCAATTCCATAGACAAATATTTACATCATGCTAAACAAAGGTTATTTACTGAAGATGTGCTCCATATCGGCCTATTATAACGTACAAAAGGCAACCGGAAAGTCTCCCTAGAGAAGATGCAATCTTGAAGTACAAGGATTTCACAAGCAAGCACCCAAGGTTTCCATTTCTCAAAAAAATAACTCAAAAGAGGGAAAGAGAACAAGAAACAAAGGTCTCGTGGGCACACATCCAAATGCAAAAGGCATTGCAAAAACTACCAATAAAATGCAAAAAGGCCTCTATTCTCATTGACAATTTTGAAAAAGAACTCAAAAGGGGTAAAGAGAACAAGAAACAAAGGTCTCATGGGCACACATCCAAATGCAAAAGGCATTGCAAAACCTACCAAAAAAATGCAAAAAGGCCTCTATTCTCATTGACAATTTTGAAAACTATTTTTTTATGTGTCAATTTGGTTCATATTTTTACTCAATGATAGTGGGTTCCATTCTCAATATCCAAACCACTCATTTGCAGTAACCCCTAATTCTATCTTTTACTAAATTTTGGTACAAAACTCTAAGAGGAAGGTAGCATCCTAAAATCGACATGATATCTATGTTTTTGGTATTAAGTCTTAGTCTCTAGTCTTTGAGTTATTAATTATGTTTCATCTAACTTGGATTATAGATGGTTCAGTCATGGATCAATTGGATTTTTCTTTTCCGTCAGCAGATGGTGAAAAGCTATAAAAGATGTATCTCTAACAATCTTATCATACTTTGTCAACATTATAAAGAGAGAACATTATGCGTATTCTTATATTGCGATTGGATTTATAGGTGCAGTCCATTAGATGGTACAGTTGCTTACCATCTTTGTATAGTTTATTATTCAATCACTTTTGCTTTTCTTTTGTCATTTGATTTAGAAATTAAATAAGTTTGCATATTTAGAGACACCTGAGTAGAAGGATTAAGTATGTTTGATCTTGTCAGATAAAAGTTTGACTTTTCAGAGCCATTTTAGTTGTAATGAGATCTCCATACATTACATTTACATCCAAGACTTCTCAAAAATTCTTAGTTCTTGCCACAAGCACTGCTCTCTCAGTTAACTTGTTCAACTATTCTGTGTTTTTCCCCTTTTTCACTGTTATTATCTCTTCACTGTCACATTCTGTTGTTTCTCTACTAACTTCATCTTTCTATCATAAAATTTTATCTTGATGCTGGCGATTGAAATGACTTTTTGCACCATTAATGCATGCTATACACTGTACTAAATGTAATAAAAAAAAGAGAGAAATGATTTCTGATGTCGGTGATGGTGTCCAAATTAATCAATTATACTGCTTTGGTGGAACATACTGGACACTGTTGTCTTCGCAGACAGCCTGCACAAGGAAGAGAATGCATTTAAAATAGGTTTTCCTGTTATGACCCCAAATTTTAGAATAGTTAGGTCCATATGAAATGTTTAAACATAAGAATTCTCAAAAATACCACGAACGAGGTGTAGATGACAAATATCTTATACATAAACAACAACAAATTGGGATTTAATATAAGTTGACGACAAAGTAAATACCATTACAAAGGACAATCAATTGAAATGTGTGCACTATAATCCTATATGGCAAATATCTATACATAAAACAACCACAAATCAAGATTTACTGTAAGTTGACGACAAAGTAAATACCATTACAAAGAACAATCAATTGAAACATGTACACTATAATCCTATATGACAAATTTCTTATAAATAAACAAATACAAGTCTTGATTTACAATAAGTTGACAAAAAAGTAAATAGCAAATACTATTACAAAGGAAAATCAATTGAAACGTGTACACTACAATCATATCTGACAAATATCTTATACATAAACAACCACAAATCAGGATTTGCTATAAGTTGTTGACAAAGTAAATAACATTACTAAGGACAATCAATTGAAATGTGTACAATATAATCCTAGTTTGCCCAACTATTTTTAAGTTTTTCTAGTTCAAACATCAGTTCCATATTTTTAGATTTCATGAAATCTTTTGCCTACAAATAAAATCCAAAAATAGAAGGATTTGTGATTTTCTCAAGTATAGCAATAGCCCAGAAGAGTGCTACTAAAGCCAATGAATAACTTCATGTAGTAAAGCCATAAAATTGTGTCAGAATCATCTTTGGATTGAATTTCATGTATGTTTGCCAGAGGATATCAGCAGCAGCAACAGCAATAGACTTTGGAATGGAATGAATCATTTTATTTTTAAAATCAAATTTGGGATTTTAGCAACAGTATCCTATAATTTAAGCTCATGATAGTTGAATAAAAGCAAAGGAAAACTTGTGCAATGTGTGCTTCAACAGTTTGTCTCTTGATTGTTTCACTGTAAATCCCATGTTCAACGTCCATAGTGGGTGTTTATTGTGTTGGATGTGTTGTTCCTTGATGAACATTTAAGTATCGAGATTGGTGGGTTGAGGGTGCAGGGACTGTGGAGTCCTGCCATCTGGAGCAGGTTAAGCCTAGAATTTGCTGATCAAAAAAGTTAAATAAAGGCAAACTTTGATTTAGGAAGGATCTATTGATGATCCATGCAAAGCACTCTTTCATGCAGTAACTTAATACAGAATAAGACATCCATATTTCAACAGTTTTTTATCTTCCAGATGTTTTTAAATTTTGCGTTCTCCTCTCCCTGTCATTTGTTTAAGAGTTGTGAATGCTGCCTATGATTTTATGTCAATAGTCACCAGGGTGCCATGACAGGGACAGAGCCTGGTAAGGGATATGGATACTAGGACAGGGACACCAATTTTTTTAAAAATGGTTTGGAGGCACTGGGAAATGCCAGAACAGAAAATAATTAAATATATATGAAATTCATAAAAAAAAAATTAGAAGTATGCCATGCATAATAACTTTAAAAAGGAAGATGCATAAAAATTTAAAAAAATTGAGGACACAAATGAGATTAAGGTTGATAGTACTGACAGGAGTTACTGAGACATTTTTTTTATTTTGGCATTTACTATAGCAAAGACTCCTCTCGACGCCGCGAAGTCCCGCGTCGAAGGGCACGCGCGCGAGCCCCCAGGTCGATCGCCGCCTGCGGGCAGCAGCGGCAGGCCAAAAAATTAAAACACAACATTTTTTTAATCTGTTTTTTTATTTATATCTTCTATTTCGCCCTAAAAGGGCACTCATTTCATTCATTTGGCAAAATAGGAGGAGAAGAGAGTTGTGAAGAAAAATAGGAGGAGAAGAGAGGGCAACCAGCAACTTGTTGAAGACAAATCCAAGGGCATATATCATTTGGGGAGCTTCATACCAGCAAGGAGGTGCATTGAAAGCTCATTACCAGTGATTTGGAGGAGTTTCTATTGCATTCCAAGCTAAATCTAAGAGGTAAGTTCGATTTTAATTGATTTTTTTGTGTTTTTTTAACAAATATTTCATTGTAATTTGTAAAATCACTATTCTTTTGAGTTTGCATATTTTTTTTACAAACCCTACTTGCAACTTAAATAATTTTAGAAACCCTATTTTGTGCAGCCACATTCATTTGCAAATCATACCATATTATTATTTTCACAATGTCTCATACCCCAGTCAGAAAAGACCCTGCTTGGAAACATGCTGAAATCTTTCCCGGAATGAAAAAAGGAGACGCCAAATGTTTCTATTGCAAAACAATATATCATGGAGGCATAAATCGATTAAAATATCATCTTGCACGCATACCCGCCCATGATGCAGTGGGTTGCCCTATAGCACCTCCTGAGGTTGTTCGTGAAGTACAGGTGCAATTAGAAACTTTTGAAATGCAAAAAGAATTGAAAAAGAAACAGAAGCAGGAGTTGTTGAGTGTTGGAGTTGGACAGGGACTTGGTGCTGTTGGAGATGCTTCTTCCATGCCTCCATACCATCCTAGTGCTAGTGCTTGTGGTAGTGCTTCTGTTTCTGCATCAGCAATGCCTATGCGTACTCCTAGTGCTGGTGGCGCTGCTACTGCTAGTGGTAGTGGCAGTGTTAGCATTGGCCCTAGAGTTCGTAAATCTAGGGTGGACTCATATTTTGTACCACGCACTACCCCTGGTTCCCAACCGTCGCTTGAGAGCATGGGTTGGAACAAGGACGCACATGATGCAGCCAAAAAGGCAATTGCAGACTTTTGGTACTACTGCACCATTCCCTTCCATGTAGCCAGGTAATTTTTTTTCGTTTAATTGTTTTAAAATTTATATTTAAATTTTAGAATCTAGATGTATCTCATTATCTCATTATCGAATTCAAATTTTACAATACTTATGTAACTTATCAATTTATTTATGACATGTTATAGGTCACCTTTCTGGCAAAACATGGTTGATGCGATAACTATATGTGGGGCGGGGTTCAAAGCCCCTAGTGAAGATGAATTAAAGGGCCCACTTTTGACTCAAAAGGTGGCAGATGTGAAAGCACAATTAGAGGAGCAACGCAAGCAGTGGAGCATGATTGGTTGCACCATCATGACTGATGGTTGGACTGATAGGAGAAATAGGACGTTGCTTAATTTCCTAGTTTCCTCCGGAGGTAATTGTACTTCCTTCAATGCATTGGAATTTGAATTTTATTTAGTGAATCACATAATTTAATATGGCTGATTTATGTTTTTTAATTTATTGAATAATTGGTTTTGCTTTTTTTTTCAGGTGACACCGTCTTCATTAAGTCCATTGATGCTTCTGGCCAAATCAAAAATGCCACATACCTGTGTGAGGCTATAGAGGACGTGATAGCTGATGTGGGGGAAGAAAATGTAGTGCAAGTGGTGACAGACAATGCAGCAAATTATGTTGCTGCTGGTAGATTATTGATGGAGAGGCACCCTACTATATTTTGGACTCCATGTGCCGCCCATTGCATTGACCTCATGTTGGAGGATCTTGGGAAGCTCCCATGGATCAAAACATGTGTGGAAGCAGCAAAAAACATATGCAAATTTGTATACAACCACACATGGGTGCTTAACCTTATGAGGCAATACACAGGGTTGAGGGAGTTGTCTCGTCCTGGCATCACCAGGTTTGCAACAAATTTTATCACGATGCAATCCTTGATTCGGTCAAGGGCAGCTTTGAGGCGCATGTTTACTAGTGAGGAGTGGTCTTCCTCATCCTTTTCTACAAGCACTGCAGGGATTGCTGTGGCTGATTGCATTTTTGATGAGCAAGGTTTTTGGACACCAATGGACGAGATTGTGAAGGTAAAATTTAATTCTTTATTATGTTCTAATTTTTAATCATATCTTACTTTTATTTGTTTATTTTCATTCACACTTATTTGTGCAACATGTTTGCACTTTGCAGTTTATTGAGCCCTTGCTAGTTCTCCTACGAGTTGCAGATGGGGAGAAGCCCGCAATGGGCTACATATATGAGGGCATGGATAGGGCCAAAGAGGCCATTAGATCAGTCTATGGTGGAGTTGAGGAGAAGTATCGTCCCATTTGGGATATCATTGATAGGAGATGGCAAAACCAACTTCATAGGCCCATCCATGCAGCCGCATGTTTCCTGAATCCGGCCTTCCAATTCCACCGTGATCTCCGTGCAGATAGAGAAATTCTTAGTGGGCTCTACACGACATTGGAGCGGATGTTGCCTGCTGTTACTACACAGGTGGTGCAGGAGATAGATGCCTTCACTAAGGCACATGGAGACTTCTTTGCACGTCAAATGTGCAAAGATAATAGGACAACATTACTACCAGGTAAAAATATATTTAAGGGCATAATTTTCATCTCTTTATATTATAATTTATTATTAAATGTTGAACTTGAACTTGAAACTTGAAATGAGATTGATTTTGTTTCTTTTTCTCATCTCAGATAGCTGGTGGAATATGTTTGGTTCTGATACACCGAACCTGCAAAATATTGCCATTCGTATATTGAGCCAGCCATGCAGTTCATCTGGTTGTGAGCGCAATTGGAGTATGTTTGAGCACATACACTCCAAGAAGCGCAATAGATTGACAGTGGAGAGGATGAACGACTTGGTATATGTTCATTACAATCTTCGGCTCAGATACAGGAAGCTTTTTGACCATGACAAAACCCCGATCAATCTAGACGAGGTTGATCCACAGTCTGAGTGGACCACTGAGGCTACAGATGCAGTCTTTAGTGACGAGGACCTTGATTGGGTGGACCAGGCAGAGAGAGAGGCCGAGGTTGTAGCCATGGCTGAGGAGGAGGCTAGAGCACGAGGAGGCATAGATGCTGTTGGTGAGCGTGGCATGGAGAGTCAGACACAGGCAGAGACTATGGCTGCAGCTGCAACATCATCCAGGCCCTTTAGACGCCTTCGTAGGAAGGATGCTGGCTCCACTATGCCATAGGGCATAGAGTCATAGAACATTTTGATTTGATGTCATATTTCATATTTCATATTTGTATGGAACATTTGATGTCATGGATTTCATATTCCATGAGTTTTGTATACATTTGACTAATTTTATATATCTAAGTATGTTATTTCCTTCAGCAACGCAACTACAATGTGTACCTTATACTTATGTAATCGTTGTATACTTATGCATGTGATCAAATTTGCTTGTATTTGTGTTGTATTCAATAAAGGGTGCTTGAAACAAGTTTTAAATCCTTAAAAATCTCTAAATTTCTAGGGTTTTTCAACTTTTTTTCATTTTGCCGCGTCTGCGCCGCGTCCGCGTCTGGAGTCGCCGAGTCCCACGCCGAGTCGCCCTCGCCGAGTCTGAGCCGCGTCTGCGTCTCGTTACTATGTTTAATAGTGTCACATCCCTGTCAGATGTGTCCAAGGTGGAGATTAGAGAGAATAAAATAAATTAAAGAAATAATAAAAAAATAAAGAAAAGAGTGTAGTCAATGCATTCGAATTAATAAGGCATGGGATACATTATGGTCCTGTTGTGTGGGCATTTATCGTAAGAGGATGAGAGCAAGACACAGGCTTGACTAAGAAGGTCACGCCATTAATAAGCATGGTGTGGATGAAACAAAACAAGTGTTTGTGCCATTAATAAGTATGACACCTTGTCCATGGACGGTGGAAATTGTGTAATTCGCAAGGAAAAAGAGGTTTCTGGCAGTCTTTAAACCCCCGGTGACCCCTCATTCTACAGATTCAACCTTTGCCTTTGGGAGAAAAACGCAGGGGTAGAACATAGAGGAAAGTTGGACCCGCAACCTCCATAAAGGCGCATCTTAGGCAGTTTGAGGTAGATTTGTCCCTAGATGAGAGCAGCAAACGTTGATAAAAAGGATATACAAATTTCATGGGGGGGGAGATGAATAGAAAATGCAGGAGCCACATGCTGTTTTGAGAGGGAGAGCAGAAAGGAAAATTCGTGGCTATGCAGGAAGGCCAGTGCTCAGGGAAAAGGCAGTCATAACCCTCCATAATCTATAAATTTGAGGTCTATTTTGGGAAGAAAATGCTGAGAGAGGACACAAAGGAGGATAAAGAGTCCCTTAAAGAAACGTGGTCTCACGGGACTATGCCAATCGTAGGATATACATATAAATTGATTTGTTGAAAAGGATTTAGAAACTTTAAAAGAATGCTATTGTTGGGAGTAGAAGTTAGACTCCACGTCCTTTATCAGCCCCCTCTCTACCTGAGTCAAAAGGAGAGTTTTTGAATAAGCTGGGGGTGTCCATTGAAGCATAAAAGGTTTGGAAGAAAAGGACTTAGCCAGAGAGAGGGCGTAGGTGACCTGCGACATGAATGTTGAGGAGATTCTCTGGGCTGGTGGACAACAGGCTTATGAATTTCATAACCATTTGGCTTCCCTTGTTGCTCATAATCTTGTAAGTACAGTTTTTCTTGCATTCGTTCAAATTAGGTTGCAATTAACACAGCCCAAATATGACTCTTAGAGAACTTGTTTATTCTATTTGGGGTGCATATCCTTACAGACCACTAAGATGTGTTGTAAACAAATTGGGTCACATCCCATGAAAAGTAAGTATGAAAGCCTCAATTTAGCTGTCTTGTAGCTATATTTTGTGAATGTTTTTATCAAGTTTAGATCATTGTCTGGCTTACAATTCTTGTTTAATGTTTAAGGGTGCTTTATTTTGCCAAACTATTTGTGAGAATTGCATCCAGCCTTATCTTTCTCATTCCATTCTATTTCCTCAATCCAAGGATGCTTGATCAAATTTAGAGATCTGTTAACCTTAGAATCCATGTTCAAGGGGTTTTCCTGCTAAGCTTGGTTGAGTCTTTAATTTCCCTGCATCTTTGTTATCCCATTATAGTTCATCATCTGAAATGCACAGTGAATGCTCTATCAAGCTTATATTTTTAAAGCTTAAATTTCATGTCTAAAGGGCGTTTATTCTGCCAAAAATTATATGAGACTACACACCCAGCCTCAAGCCGCATTCAAACATGGCTCAAGTAAGTTCTAATGTTTTGATGGTTGTTAATATTGTGCGAAGGGTAGAGAATTGGGTATTAGAATGTGAAAACTATTTATTGAGTTAAAGACCTTGCATTTAGGTTGCATTGTATTGAGCTTCTATTTGTCACATTATGTTGGACATTGGAAGATGTGATGCAAGTTTGTGATGTTCATACATCTTATGACCACTAAAATCTAAGAATAAGGGTTGATTTGCGAACCTAATGCTGCCATAGGGGATCATCTATTGTTGTTAAGTCCATATTTGGTATAAATGGTAAAAGTAAATAATATCTAGTCATTGGACTAAGCTATTATAAGAATATGGTAAGGGTAAAGAAACACATGTTTCGCATTCTTATCAAGGTATCACGGTATCACCTCTATTAGTGAATTTGATATAACCTAGTAATTGTAGATATTGCAACCGTGGCATGATATTAATATAATGAAATGATATGATGCAAGTTAATAGAGTGCTTAATAACTCATATTGGACAATTTGAAGCTCACCTACAAGATCACAATTTTAGTGGCACTACAACCACACTTAACTAAACATATTTTTAACGTTGAAACTTGACACATTTGATAAACTGTTGATACTATGGTAAAAGCTTTATATGACTACATGATGTCTATCAACCTCTTAAATACGAGAACCCTGATATTGGAATTATTACATGTGAATGAAGGTTATTATAGCTATAGTAAACCACGATATGATTGCACGCTAGGTGGAGGGTGACAATTGTTTAGGTTGACAATGTTGTTGAGATTGTGTTATGAGATAAATCCTATAAATAATTTCTTGATACCTTATTGATGACCGTTAAGGTCAGGTTTAACTCAGGGTTACCCGGGGACGCGTCCCCCCCCCCCCAAAAATCCCCCGTCCCGGTTCCGGGGACGTCCCGGGTACCAGGGGACGGCAAGGGGACCGCCCCCTTTGCAAAAGTGGGAAACGCCCCGGGACAGGGGACGGCTTGGACGGGAGCCGGTCCCTCGACGTGACGGCCGGCCCGTTTTAAAGCGCCCAAACACAAAAAAAAAAGCAAAAAATTTAAAAATAACGCCCTGCCTATGTGGCATTTGTGGGCCCCACCATGTTTTACTCTCTTATGAATGAAAGGAGGCCTCTAAAAGTTCATTATTTTCATTTTGTTTGTGTAGAGAGCCAAGGGTTTGAGAAGAAAAAAAATTGCAGCCATTGAAGGAGAAGGAGCAGCTGTTTGAAGGAGGAGAGGAGGTTGAAAGAGTGTTGTTGGGAGTGCAAATCCATCAAAAAGGTATGCATTTTCTTTCACCATTCTTTTTTTTTCATTTTTTTTGCAAAATATGAAGTATGCATAGTCTGATTTTTTTTATTTTTTTCATTTTCAGTCAACACTTGCATTCTAAAAACAAAAAACATGAGCAACAGTGAGGGTGGGAGTGATAGTGAAGTTGAAATGCAAGTTAGAAGGCAAACTAGAGAGCAAATAACCCCTACCCAACACCATCATTCATCAACCAATACCAAAACTATGAAGGACTATGCAAAACACCCAATAGACAAAAAAAAACCATTCCTTCAATTTGTGACAGCCATGGGTGAAAGACAAAAAAATTCAGGGGGGAGTAGGGTTTGGTTGTGCCATGTTTGTGAAAAGGAGTTTAGGGGCAGCTACACTAGAGTTAGGTCTCATTTTTTGGGTGAGGTGGGCCATGGAGTTAGAACGTGTCCTGCATTGACAGATGCACTATTTATAGAGTGCCAAACAATTCAAATGGAGTGTGATGGTGGGGTTCAAACTGGGTCTCCTTCTTTCCCAAGTTCACAATCGTCTATGCCTACTCCTACTCCTAGTCCTTCCACGGTTGGTAGTAGTGTTATCTTAAGAGGAAAGAGGAAGGTGATTGGTGGTGATAAGGGAGCCTCAGTTGAGTCCATGTTTCAAAACCAAGCACGAGAAACCTGTGAATCCTCCATTGCCAAATTCTTTTTTGCCCATGCCATTCCATTTCATGTGGCCCGTTCCTCTTATTTCAAACAAATGGTGAAAGACTTAGTTGTTGTTGGTCCTTCATTTGTACCCCCTGGAGATCATAAGCTATGCACCACCCTCCTAGACAAAGAGTACTCCAAAGTTAATGTGTTAATGGAGGAGATGAGGCAAACATGGATGAGGACGGGGTGCTCTATAGTGATGGATGGGTGGACTGATTGTAGACGTCGGCCACTCATCAATGTCATAGTCACATGCCCTGCTGGTTCTTATTTTCTTAGAGCCGTAGATTGTTCAGGGAGACGTAAGGATGCTGACTTCCAATTTTCCATTTTGAGAGATGCCATAGAGGAGGTTGGGGCTGCAAATGTGGTGCAGGTGATCACCGATTCAGCACGTGTGTGCAAATCGGCTGGGTTGATGGTGGAGGGTACTTACAGGCACATATTTTGGACCCCATGTTGTGTTCATGCATTGAACAATGCATTGAAAGACATAGGGAAGATGGATTGGGTGAAGAAAACGGTGGCAGAAGCTAGAGAAATTCAGATGTTCATTTGCAACCACCACACCTCACTTGCTCTTTTCAGGACATTTTCAAAGAAGGAGTTTCTCAAACCTGTTGATACAAGGTATGCCATTTACTTCATTTTGTTTCACTTTCAATTTGTATTCATAATCTGATTTTGTTTTAAATTTTTATTTTTTAATGAATCATTGAATTAATGAATGTAGATATGCCACATACTTCATCCTATTGGAGAGGATGCTTGAGGTGCATGAGCCTCTACAACTGATGATGGTCAATGCTGAGTGGACTAGATGGCCTAATGCAAGTTCTACTCAAGGAAAGAGCATCAAACAAAAGATCCTCGATGATGATTGGTGGGCCAATGTGAGGTAAGACATATTAGATGGCTGATTTTCATATTAAATTTCTGATTTTAATATTTTAATTTTATTGTCCAATGTTCCAACTTTTGAAGTTTCTAACATGTCAAATAACTTGTCAACTAATTATTTTGAACTTTTTGTTTGCATTTTGCAGATATATTTGCTCCTTTATCTCGCCCATTGTAGATGTCATTAGATATGCTGATACAGACTCTCCTAGTCTTGGAGAGATATATGAGACATTTGACACTATGCTTGGGAAGATCAGGCAAGTTATTTTGGCAAAGGACCCCACTTTGGATTTATATGAGCAACACATTAGGCCCATTGTGACGCGGAGGTGGAATACAATGAACACCCCGCTTCATATGGCTGCCTTTGCTCTAAATCCAAAATGGTATGCACCAAGGGATGGTAGGGTGCCTCCATGTGATGATCCTGAGGTTTTAGATGGGTTCACACGGGCCATTGAAAAGATTTATCCAGCCGAGCAAGCTTCAATACTTCGGTCACAATTTCTAGACTTTGCTAATCTTAATGGCCCAAACTTGAGCAAACCACAGGCGAGGTTGGATAGAGCTATATTAGCTCAAGGGAACCCTATTGGATGGTGGACCTATCATGGGAGAGATACACCGCAGTTGAAGATACTTGCCACTCGCCTTCTTGCACAGGTTGCTAGTTCCTCTGCTGCAGAGAGGAATTGGTCCACATATGGCTTTATCCACTCTGTCAAGAGGAATAGACTTACCTCTAGACGAGCAGAGAAGCTAGTGGCCGTTCATAGTGCTCTTCGGCTTCAGGATCGACAGACTCCAGAGTATCGACAGACTCCAGCTCTACGGTGGGATATTGATCCCGAGGACGCGGCTCAAATAGATGAGGAGGAGACAGTTGAGGGCTTGGTTGGGGTCCCATTGGCTGAGGAGGAGCATTACGGTGGCAGTGACTCAGAGGATGACTCTGATTTTGATGTGGTTATGAGAGATGATTAGGGGCAGCAGTGCTCTTTGTTTATTTTGTAAATTTGTATTCATTATTGACATACGATATTGTATTTTGATTTTCATAGCAAACTAAAACTTTAAAACTATATGGCAGCAATGTAGCCTTTGGGCATTTTGATATAAGTTTATAAATTATAACTTGGAGGTTGTTTCATGATTTGTGTAACTGCATGTTAATTTTGAATGCGTATTGACTATTGACTCTATTGAGTATTGGCATAATGTTGAACACAAATGTTATATGTTAATGTTCTATAATGTGTATTATGCATGCCTTATTCATGTTATCTATTGAATATTTAAAATTTCCCTATATTTTTTAAATTTTCCCTATATTTATATATAGCCGTCCCCTGCCGTCCCTAATTTTGGCCTCAAAAATCGGAAACTTGGGGACTCGTCCCGCCGTCCCCTACCGTCCCCGTCCCGAAAACTTGGGGTAACCTTGGTTTAACTTAAAGGGGAAGTATGAATAAGCTAAAACTAGACTATTATAAGAATATGGAGTTGCACGATAGGGTAAAGGAAATTAGAACAAGAATATTATTAGTAATGTTATCACTGGTTTATATTTTCATATGTTGGTCCAATCACTGTTGCCAACTTTCTCAAGTAAGATTCAAAAATTAATTATACCTAAAACAAGCTTATAAATACTATTCGATGTCCTTCAAAGATATTTGTTGACCCCTTGAGTATATGAACCTCAAATTGAATCTAGTATGTAATTCAAAGGGAAGTGCTTTCCTATGGGTCTATGTGAACCAAGGTAATTTCAGGTTGCATAATAAGCCTAACCCCTATGTTGATAAGACAAACCTGAGGACGTCCAAGTTGGGTTATAAATAATAATGGGTCAAGTTTAATTCGAGACATTGATATCCTTAAAGGAAAGTGTTATGATATCCTTAAAGGGAAGTGTTATAGCATGGGTTGTTAAATCATATACTTAATTGTGTTCTCCTAACTACTGTCAAGCATTAATAATGGAAGATAAACAGTAACAAAACCTTGAATATGAGGAAACCGGTGCATAGGTATCCTTGCGAGATCTTGTAAGGAGAACTATGTGTGACTTTGATCCATTTGGAAGCGAGTACGTAGACGGTTCTTGGGCAAAGGATGTCCCTATGACCTCAAGTCCTTGGGGGGAGGGTCCAGGGGGATAACTCCAAGGGTTGGGGTTGTTCCTTATTGGTTTGACCTTCTCTCTTTAGTAGGCTTCGGTTTGAGGCTAAATGGGTACCGAATGGGTATGAACGAGTTAAGGAAATCCAATACCATGTATTTAATACATAATATGCTTTTATATAGTACGTGAAGGTTGACAACTTTATATTGGTAATTGAATATATGTATATGATGGGGAAAGTCCATCTCGTGTTGGTTCAATGTAACCTTTATGTGTTATGAAAACTGACTCCAAATCTAGAAGTCTCTATGTATAGGCACATGTATCTGTTGATTGTGATTTGTGATTCACGTTATGTATGACCCGCCCAAGAGAGAACCTCCGGGATATTTAAGCAATGACAGGGAATCATTGGACCGTGCCAATGACCAATGTCTGGGCTACTGCTAGGGACGAGCCGACATTCACCTGGTTCACGGAGGTGAAGGTTGCTATGGGCTACTCTGGTTATGAGTAAAATATGGTAACGGTTGCATGGGTAGGGACGCATCCATGCAAGTAACGGTAATCCGGGGCTAACCATTGTATCAAGGGGGTTCATTGGCTATCACTAAGGGTGCGGAAGTGACCAAGGCCAGTGTTACTCAAGATTGTGAAGAAGATTGCTGACAATATCACTAAGGTCACAAAGTGATATATGTCGGGAGCTACTTCTTCTTGGGTGGACAAACTTATCATCGATGGCCTATAGTCAATTGAAGTTGAAATCCACCAGGTTTGGTATGTTCACTACTTGGGGAAACCCTTGGGATGGTGGACAAACCCGTAGTGTAGTATGGGATGCACTGAATCCCCTTCCCAGTTGTCAGACTATATTCCTAGCCTTGTGGGGTTGAGGACGGACCCATAGTGTAGTATGGGATGCACTGAATCCTCTTCCCATCCATCCAATGGTGCAAAAGACCGAAGGAAAGGATAGGACCCGTGGTGTAGTGCGCAATGCACCGATATTCTTTCTATTTGGGATACATTATGGACATGTGTTAGCCATTATGTATTAATCAACCATTGTGTATGTGATGTATGTTGGAGCTCGTTACTATGTGTATGTGAAGTATGTTGGAGCTTGGCTCTATGTATGTGATGTATGTTGGAGCTCATTACTGTCTATTCGTGATTTATGGTGGAGCTTATCACTATGTATATGTGATGTATGTTAGAGCTTGTCACTGTGTATTTGCGATATATGTTGGATCCAATCACTAATGTAAATGTGATATGTGTATGAGACAATCATTGTTGTACTTGTGATGTACATAAGAGCTAATCATTGTACTTGTGATTTGTGTATGATCCTCTATCACTGTTGTACTTGTGATGTGTGAGCTAGTCACCTGGTGTATGTATGATGTATGCTCAAGATATTCCTTGTGTATGATATTTTGGATTATGTTATGATATGCCCCTTGTGAATATTGTGAATGTTTGTACACTAATGTTTGGTATGGACACAACACTTGATGGCAAAGTTATTATCATTATATTATAATTGGTTAAGTTGATAGCTTACATGTACTTAAATAATAGTCATGGGTTAAAAGTGAAATCAAAGATCTCACGCAAGAGGAGAGAATGAACTCCCTCTAACATTGTGGGGTGAACTACGAAGCCTCTGATTCCCATGAGGGGATACGTAGGTAGGGTCATCACAAACCCTTGAGGCTTAGGTTGTAGGTCTAAGAATGACCCTAATTGTATGAGCTTAATACTTTTGAGTGAAAGCATATAAGTAGTGATGTTGATTTTTGTTGCCACCATGGTGAATGCAGAGCTATTGAAATTAACACTTCTAATTTACATGGAATATGTTTGGTTGGTTAAGTTGGTAGTTGTGCATTGTTTATATAAAAAAAAAAATTGTTGTGCTTGAGATGGGGATTTTACATTTTCCTGAGATGGGGATTTTACAAATAGGTGGCTTCCATTCAAGTCAGGAAACTGCACACAAAGACATGGGGTGGCACAAAACAGAGTCTCCTGGTATCAGAAGACATTTCTTTACAAGATTGCAATACCAAAAACACGTCTCCTAGCCATGTCCCAAACCCCAAGATAGACATCTCCAATTCCATAACTATTATTCATGACTCATTTCTGCAATAAAAAGTTTTGAAATTTTGCAGTTGGCTAGAAGGGAAGAAATACCTCTGATGCAATGTCAGAATGATACTGCGATCAGAGTGTATCACCCCACATACACTCAAAGAAATGCAACAAACAAGAACAAAATCAAACAAATAACTCAGTATTAATGCACTACAACCTACAACTCTGCCACATACAGTCGAAAAGATGTAATGCAATGGCTATACAACCAGATGAGGTTGATCCGACTACCTGAAATCAAGTTGAATCATAAGGTACAAGAACCAGTATTGGGAAATGAAGATTTAAAATGGCTTGATGCAGGGCCAGAAGTAGAGATAGATGAATCAGTAGTAGAATTTTTGGGTTATAAAGCCACTAACATTGTTTTTTTCTAATTTTATTACCATGGAGCTCATAAATCATGGAAGTTTAACTATGCACATGATATTTTAGACCTAAAAATATCAAATAACAATTTCAATTTTATGTGTAATAAATGAAATGTTTGACGACTGACCAATTAGTGCTTAATTTTACATGAATTTATGTTTCATACATTGTTCATTATGTAATTTTTTACTAAAATATTGATAACCAATTGATTGGCCAAAAACTCCATTTTTTGTATAAGAACCTCTAATCAAGCTTTGGTAAGAGTTTGTTGCATCAATAAAGTTTGTTAGCATTTTTTTTCCCTTTTGGTGATTAATTACTTGTGCACATTTGTATATTTAAAAATCCATTTTAGGTTTTCTAATTTAGGCTTAGCTGAGAACTAAAGTCCTCAAGTCTCCATTGTTGGAGTTATTGCCTTAACAAACTTTTATCTTCATTGTAGTTGTCACAAACACCATAGCAAGTAGCTTCATCTGATCTTCAAGTTACTGTGCAAGCTTAAGTTTACAGAATATTTTGTTTCTGGCAATCTCTCTCATTCAACCCTTACAATGTTAAAAATCTCACAAAGGATATTTATTATTTCCAATTCCTTCCTACAAAATTCCATTTATCTACCTCCTTTTTAATACATCTTTATCTACCCTTTAAATAGCCCATTAACCCACTTGTATAAGGATTTAACTGTAACAATGGTTCACAAACTTACCATGAATCCCTTACTTACCCAAAGAGTAAAAGCTCATCCCCTCTAACTAATTCAAAATAAAGACCTTTAAAACACCAACTATAATTGATGTCAAAGTCATTTCATCCCTATTAGTTTTAGGATCAGATATGAATAAGTAGATTTTAATTCAAATTCAAACAAATTGACACAGCATATACCCTGGGAAAACCCTCCACTTGAGGGAGAAAAACCCAGCAACAATATACAGCTTATATATTGAATATGAAACAATAATCTCATTTACAATGAGGTCGATTATGAGGCCAAACAACAGCACCACAACTTGATGCAAACACAGAATAATATATTACTCCTTGCTGCTGTTAATATCAATCTCTCTTAGTGATAAACTCGGCCTCCTTCAAGACTACGATCTGCACTTGATATGTTCGCACTTGAATACACACAAACTATGAACTGAATGAATACAGAATGAATAATGAATGTGATGAACAAATGAGCAACTCGCATATATACACAAGAGAAAGATCGCGCCCCTTCAAAAGCATCATGTTGGCCTTCATAAGAAAACGATGTGACTCCAAGAAAGGTGGCGGATGAGAGAAGTCGGCCTCAAGAGAGATTAATTAAATATTAAATAATATTCAAGGTGAAGCGCCTCTTCACCAATCGATATCACAATAAATTAAATAGCCGATAGGCTATCATTTAATTTATTCTTTAATACAAGGAGATCGGGGTTGGAAGAGAAGCCCGACGCTACTCTAACATCAACACTCCCTCTCAGCTAGGGAGAAATACTTCCAGCTAACCAATGTCATGAAATGACATCCATCATGGCTACTCCCATGTATGGTAAAGCATATGTGCCCAAGTGCCCATCACGGAATCACTCAACGTGATGTCGTCATCTCATCATGACGTTCACCATGGCTACTCCCAGAGGGTGAATAAACACAAGTACAAGAAAATCATCACAGACTCTCTCACGTGATGTTGTCATGGAGTCACTCAACATGACATCCACCATGGCTACTCCCAGCGGGTGGAAACAAGGGCTTTCACCTCAAATTTCTCTCACAAAGAAAGATGCATTAACAAGGGCTTACACCTCAAATTTCTCTCACAAAGAAAGATGCATTAACAAGCGCTTACACCTCAAATTTCTCTCACAGAGAAAGATGCATTAAAGCAAATCACAAAAGATCACTGAAGCTGAGTCTCCCTCTCGGCTAGGGCTTCATTCTCCACAATTCCAAGCTTGTCTCGAAAGTACACAAACTTTACTTTGGAGAGAGGCTTGGTAAGAATGTCGGCTGTCTACTCGTCAATGCTAATGTACTTCAACTGGATAGCTTTCCTCAATACCGTATCTTTGATATAGTGGTATTTGATCTCAACATGTTTAGTTTTGTCATGAAACACTGGATTGACAGAAAGCTTCACACAGCTTTGATTATCACAATGAATGACAGTCGGCTCCAACGATTGTACAAACAATCCTACAAGGAGCTTCCGAAGCCACACTGCTTCTCGAGTTGCAATATACTCGGCCTTTGCGGTGCTCAGTGCCACTGAAGACTGCTTCCTACTACACCAAGAGATCATCGCAGACCCCAAACTGAAACAACATCTAGAGGTGCTCTTTCGATCAGCAACACACCCTGCCCAATCAGAATTAGAATATCCATGCAGCTTCAAGTCCACACCAGAAGAATATCTCAAGCCATACCCAACTGTGCCATGCAAGTATCTCAGGATATGCTTCACTACAACTAGATGTATTTGCCTTGGTTCACACATGAACTGACTAAATGCACTCACTGCATAGCAAATATCTGGTCTAGTATCGACTAGATACATCAACGATCCAATCAACTGCCTATACATAGTAGGATCCACTAGATCTAAACTAGCTGTAGCCTCCTTAAGCTTTTGAAATTTGGTTTCCATAGGTGTAGACATGGATTTGCAATCCATCATACCAAATCTCTTCAAGATGTCTATTGTATACTTCCCTCGACTCAGAATGATCTCATTAGGCCTCTGCCATACTTCTAAGCCAAGGAAGTAATGCATGTACTTAAGATCCTTCATTTCAAATTCAGAAGCCAACTCCTTCTTGCATTTGATAATGAGGTGTTCTTCTCCAGTAAGAAATAGATCATCAACATGGAGAACCAAGATCAAAGCCTCACCATTAATTACCTTGAAGTATAGGTTTGAATCAGCATCATTCTTGGAGAAGCCAAAGCTCATCAGGTATCTATCAATTCTCTCATACATACAAAGCCTTCTTTAGTCTGTAAACATGAGACTCCTTCCCATGAACCTCAAAGCCATCAGGTTGCTCAATGTATACCTCTTCTTCAGTTACACCATTTAGAAATGTTGTCTTCACGTCCATCTAGTGTAACTTCCATCCTTTAGCTACTACAATAGCAATGATGGTCCTAATGGAGGTATAACAAGCAACTGGAGCAAATGTTTCCTCATAGTCTATTCCCTCTTTCTGAGAGAATCCCCTAGCCACAAATCTAGCCTTGTACTTCTCAATGCTTCCATCAACCGCATGCTTGATCTTGAACAGCCACGTAGAAGATACAACAAATTTTCATTTTGGTCTAGGTACTATATCCCAAACATCGTTCTTGAGAATAGATTGATACTCTTCAGCCATAGCATCTCTCCATACTTGCTAACTTGAAGCTTCCTCAACACTGGAAGACTCAGATTCAATCATTTGACTCATCAATGCAACATAGCTTGAAAAATTTTGCAGTCTCTTACTTTCTCTGAATGTTCCTCTAGGGGTTGCAAACCTTTTTGCCTCCTGCATTGTTTGCCTAGCCCATAGAGGTCTCTTTCGACCAATAGCAATGTTTCTAGGCCCATCAGTAGGTTCCAAAGGCTCAACTGGATCACCATCTTCTTCTAGTTCAAGAGACTCCCTCTGAATCTCAGGAGTATGGTCAACTTCCATGTCCTGTGGAGCCTCAAGGTCTTCACTATCTATCTCCATGAGAGAGCCTCTCTTGAATGCAACATCCTCTTCAAATGTAACATCCCTGCTGATCTCTATTAGTTTTTGTCCTGGAATGTAAGCTTTGTAGGCTTTTGAAGACTCGCTATAGCCCACAAATATTCCCTTCTTGCCAGATGGTTCCAACTTTGTCCTTTTATCTTTAGGTACATGAACATACACAAGACAACCAAATATTCTCAAATGGCTAACTTCAGGCTTCACACTTGTGAAAGCTTCTTCAAGAGTCATGTTCTCCAAGATACAATGAGGGCTCCGATTCTGAACACACACAGCCGTTCTAGATGCCTCGGCCCAAAGGAAGGTTTGCAGATCTTGATCATGAATCATGGTTTTAGCTACTTCTACAATAGATTTGTTCTTCCTTTCTGCAACACCGTTTTGTTGTGGATTGTAGGGAACACAAAACTCCCTCTTAATTCCTGCCTCAACACAAAAATTACGGAAGCTTCCAGAGATGTATTCTCCTCCGTTGTCAGATCTCAGAACTTTGATCCTCTTCCCGGACAAGTTCTCTACTTGAGCTTTAAATTCCTTGAATCTCTCAAGTACTTCCTCAAATTCTTTAGTCTTTAAGAAATAAATCCAAGTCTTTCTAGAGTAGTCATCAATGAAAATTACATAATACAAGAAACCACTCAAAGAAGCAACAGACATTGGACCACACAAATCAGAATGAACAAAGTCTAGAATACATTTAGATCTACTCTCACTACTATGAAATGGACTTTTAGTATTCTTACCCAAAGTGCAACCTCTGCAAGTGCCTTCATGATCCTGGCTGAGTTTAGGAAGGCTCGTGACCATCTTCTCCATTGTTGGAAGTGCTCTGAAGTGAAGGAAGGTGAGCAAGTCTTCTATGCCATACCTCACACGAACTTGATGAATCATTCAACAAAGCCTATAATGGACGAGTGGAAAGTCTGTAGAGACTCTCATGTCGAACTGCAATCACTCAGGCAGTCTTGATGCTTGAGTTCTTCGGCCATGCAAGGACTTTACCTTCAGAGAATGCAACTTGATATCCCTTGTCCTCCAAGGCTGAGATAGAGACACAGTTCTGCTTGATGCCTGGTACAAATAGCACATCACTCAACTGCAAGAAGATGCTGGAATCTAAGTGAAAAGAAGAGGTCCCAACACCTTTCACAAAATAACATGCATCATCTCCAATTATGACTTGAACACTTGAATCTCTTTCCACCAAATCAGATAAATGTTCTTTAAAACCCCTGATGTGGCGAGAGGCACCACTATCAATTAACCTAGTGTTGTTATTTGTTGGAACATTGCTTGATAAGGCAGAATAGAATAGAAAACTACTTGAATCCTTCTAAGGAGAGATCTCACCCACATCTGCAATTGAAGCCTGCTGCTTAAGTCTGGTTGGACAATCTTTTGCATAGTGACCAAACTTGTCACATCTGAAGCATTGTATGCGGGAGAGGTCCTTCTTCTTCTTAGATGCAGGGGCACCATCTGATCTTTTATCTCTATTCCTCTTGAAGTTGCCTTTCTTCCCTTCTCTTCCTTTCTTCTTCGAGGATTGAGCAGCAAGTACATGAATGTCTTCATTTGTAGAACTTTTCCCATTGGCTCTCGTAGCCAATCTTGATTCTTCTTGGATGCAATCTGCCCTCAAGAGATCAAACTTAGTTAGTTTTGATCTCCCACTGATACCTTGGATAAAGAGCTCCCAAGATTGGGGAAGACCATTAAGAGCCAACATAACCAAATCCTTATCATCAACCATATGTCCAATGGTAGAGAGTTGATCTCTCAACTCAGTGATCTTCATGAAGAAGGAGATGACCGAATCTCCTTTCGCCATCTTGACATGATGAAGTCGTTGCCTCAATGCAAGAGCTCTACTTGTATTGTTGATCTCATACATTTCCTCCAAGGTCTTGAACATTTCCCTTGCTGTCTTCAACTTGGAGATGACCGACACAAGGTGGTCCTTCACGGAGTCTACCAAAATCTTCTTCGCCTTAGTGCTATTCTTCTTCCATTGAGACTTCTCATTCTCATCAGTAGATTCAGGAATTTCGCTCTCCACGAACTCAGCAATCTCATTTTCTTCCAATGCAGCATTACTCTAAACTTCTGCGAGGTGAAATTGGAAGCACCTTCAAGTCTATCTTCAATCTTGAGCCCATTCACCATTTTCGAAGATAGGATAGATGCAAGAAGATGAGAACAAGAGTGATGATAGCGCTACTTATATAAATCTGATCATGATCTT
>VDFB02080505.1:21328-45062 GCA_007258455.2 Sequoia sempervirens | reverse complement strand
AAAAAAGCAAAAAATTTAAAAATAACGCCCTGCCTATGTGGCATTTGTGGGCCCTACCATGTTTTACTCTCTTATGAATGAAAGGAGGCCTCTAAAAGTTCATTATTTTCATTTTGTTTGTGTAGAGAGCCAAGGGTTTGAGAAGAAAAAAAATTGCAGCCATTGAAGGAGAAGGAGCAGCTGTTTGAAGGAGGAGAGGAGGTTGAAAGAGTGTTGTTGGGAGTGCAAATCCATCAAAAAGGTATGCATTTTCTTTCACCATTCTTTTTTTTTCATTTTTTTTGCAAAATATGAAGTATGCATAGTCTGATTTTTTATTTTTTTTTCATTTTCAGTCAACACTTGCATTCTAAAAACAAAAAACATGAGCAACAGTGAGGGTGGGAGTGATAGTGAAGTTGAAATGCAAGTTAGAAGGCAAACTAGAGAGCAAATAACCCCTACTCAACACCATCATTCATCAACCAATACCAAAACTATGAAGGACTATGCAAAACACCCAATAGACAAAAAAAAACCATTCCTTCAATTTGTGACAGCCATGGGTGAAAGACAAAAAAATTCAGGGGGGAGTAGGGTTTGGTTGTGCCATGTTTGTGAAAAGGAGTTTAGGGGCAGCTACACTAGAGTTAGGTCTCATTTTTTTGGGAAAAGGTGGGCCATGGAGTTAGAACGTGTCCTGCATTGACAGATGCACTATTTATAGAGTGCCAAACAATTCAAATGGAGTGTGATGGTGGGGTTCAAACCAGGTCTCCTTCTTTCCCAAGTTCACAATCGTCTATGCCTACTCCTACTCCTAGTCCTTCCACGGTTGGTAGTAGTGTTATCTTAAGAGGAAAGAGGAAGGTGATTGGTGGTGATAAGGGAGCCTTAGTTGAGTCCATGTTTCAAAACCAAGCACGAGAAAACTGTGAATCCTCCATTGCCAAATTCTTTTTTGCCCATGCCATTCCATTTCATGTGGCCCGTTCCTCTTATTTCAAACAAATGGTGAAAGACTTAGTCGTTGTTGGTCCTTCATTTGTACCCCCTGGAGATCATAAGCTATGCACCACCCTCCTAGACAAAGAGTACTCCAAAGTTAATGTGTTAATGGAGGAGATGAGGCAAACATGGATGAGGACAGGGTGCTCTATAGTGATGGATGGGTGGACTGATTGTAGACGTCGGCCACTCATCAATGTCATAGTCACATGCCTTGCTGGTTCTTATTTTCTTAGAGCCGTAGATTGTTCAGGGAGACATAAGGATGCTGACTTCCAATTTTCCATTTTGAGAGATGCCATAGAGGAGGTTGGGGCTGCAAATGTGATGCAGGTGATCACCGATTCAGCACGTGTGTGCAAATCGGCCGGGTTGATGGTGGAGGGTACTTACAGGCACATATTTTGGACCCCATGTTGTGTTCATGCATTGAACAATGCATTGAAAGACATAGGGAAGATGGATTGGGTGAAGAAAACGGTGGCAGAAGCTAGAGAAATTCAAATGTTCATTTGCAACCACCACACCTCACTTGCTCTTTTCAGGACATTTTCAAAGGAGTTTCTCAAACTTGTTGATACAAGGTATGCCATTTACTTCATTTTGTTTCACTTTCAATTTGTATTCATAATCTGATTTTGTTTTAAATTTTTATTTTTTAATGAATCATTGAATTAATGAATGTAGATATACCACATACTTCATCCTATTGGAGAGGATGCTTGAGGTGCATGAGCCTCTACAACTGATGATGGTCAATGCTGAGTGGACTAGATGGCCTAATGCAAGTTCTACTCAAGGAAAGAGCATCAAACAAAAGATCCTCGATGATGATTGGTGGGCCACTGTGAGGTAAGACATATTAGATGGCTGATTTTCATATTAAATTTCTGATTTTAATATTTTAATTTTATTGTCCAATGTTCCAACTTTTGATGTTTCTAACATGTCAAATAACTTGTCAACTAATTATTTTGAACTTTTTGTTTGCATTTTGCAGATATATTTGCTCCTTTATCTCGCCCATTGTAGATGTCATTAGATATGCTGATACAGACTCTCCTAGTCTTGGAGAGATATATGAGACATTTGACACTATGCTTGGGAAGATCAGGCAAGTTATTTTCGCAAAGGACCCCACTTTGGATTTATATGAGCAACACATTAGGCCCATTGTGACGCGGAGGTGGAATACAATGAACACCCCGCTTCATATGGCTGCCTTTGCTCTAAATCCAAAATGGTATGCACCAAGGGATGGTAGGGTGCCTCCATGTGATGATCCTGAGGCTTTAGATGGGTTCACAAAGGCCATTGAAAAGATTTATCCAGCCGAGCAAGCTTCAATACTTCGGTCACAATTTCTAGACTTTGCTAATCTTAATGACCCAAACTTGAGCAAACCACAGGCGAGGTTGGATAGAGCTATATTAGCTCAAGGGAACCCTATTGGATGGTGGACCTATCATGGGAGAGATACACCGCAGTTGAAGATACTTGCCACTCGCCTTCTTGCACAGGTTGCTAGTTCCTCTGCTGCAGAGAGGAATTGGTCCACATATGGCTTTATCCACTATGTCAAGAGGAATAGACTTACCTCTAGACGAGCAGAGAAGCTAGTGGCCGTTCATAGTGCTCTTCGGCTTCAGGATCGACAGACTCCAGAGTATCGACAGACTCCAACTCTACGGTGGGATATTGATCCCGAGGACGCGGCTCAAATAGATGAGGAGGAGACAGTTGAGGGCTTGGTTGGGGTCCCATTGGCTGAGGAGGAGCATTACGGTGGCAGTGACTCAGAGGATGACTCTGATTTTGATGTGGTTATGAGAGATGATTAGGGGCAGCAGTGCTCTTTGTTTATTTTGTAAATTTGTATTCATTATTGACATACGATATTGTATTTTGATTTTCATAGCAAACTAAAACTTTAAAACTATATGGCAGCAATGTAGCCTTTGGTCATTTTGATATAAGTTTATAAATTATAACTTGGAGGTTGTTTCATGATTTGTGTAACTGTATGTTAATTTTGAATGCGTATTGAGTCATTGACTATTGACTCTATTGAGTATTGGCATAATGTTGAACACAAATGTTATATGTTAATGTTCTATAATGTGTATTATGCATGCCTTATTCATGTTATCTATTGAATATTTAAAATTTCCCTATATTTTTTAAATTTTCCCTATATTTATATATAGCCGTCCCCTGCCGTCCCTAATTTTGGCCTCAAAAATCGGAAACTTGGGGACTCGTCCCGCCGTCCCCTACCGTCCCCGTCCCGAAAACTTGGGGTAACCTTGGTTTAACTTAAAGGGGAAGTATGAATAAGCTAAAACTAGACTATTATAAGAATATGGAGTTGCACGATAGGGTAAAGGAAATTAGAACAAGAATATTATTAGTAATGTTATCACTGGTTTATATTTTCATATGTTGGTCCAATCACTGTTGCCAACTTTCTCAAGTAAGATTCAAAAATTAATTATACCTAAAACAAGCTTATAAATACTATTCGATGTCCTTCAAAGATATTTGTTGACCCCTTGAGTATATGAACCTCAAATTGAATCTAGTATGTAATTCAAAGGGAAGTGCTTTCCTATGGGTCTATGTGAACCAAGGTAATTTCAGGTTGCATAATAAGCCTAACCCCTATGTTGATAAGACAAACCTGAGGACGTCCAAGTTGGGTTATAAATAATAATGGGTCAAGTTTAATTCGAGACATTGATATCCTTAAAGGAAAGTGTTATGATATCCTTAAAGGGAAGTGTTATAGCATGGGTTGTTAAATCATATACTTAATTGTGTTCTCCTAACTACTGTCAAGCATTAATAATGGAAGATAAACAGTAACAAAACCTTGAATATGAGGAAACCGGTGCATAGGTATCCTTGCGAGATCTTGTAAGGAGAACTATGTGTGACTTTGATCCATTTGGAAGCGAGTACGTAGACGGTTCTTGGGCAAAGGATGTCCCTATGACCTCAAGTCCTTGGGGGGAGGGTCCAGGGGGATAACTCCAAGGGTTGGGGTTGTTCCTTATTGGTTTGACCTTCTCTCTTTAGTAGGCTTCGGTTTGAGGCTAAATGGGTACCGAATGGGTATGAACGAGTTAAGGAAATCCAATACCATGTATTTAATACATAATATGCTTTTATATAGTACGTGAAGGTTGACAACTTTATATTGGTAATTGAATATATGTATATGATGGGGAAAGTCCATCTCGTGTTGGTTCAATGTAACCTTTATGTGTTATGAAAACTGACTCCAAATCTAGAAGTCTCTATGTATAGGCACATGTATCTGTTGATTGTGATTTGTGATTCACGTTATGTATGACCCGCCCAAGAGAGAACCTCCGGGATATTTAAGCAATGACAGGGAATCATTGGACCGTGCCAATGACCAATGTCTGGGCTACTGCTAGGGACGAGCCGACATTCACCTGGTTCACGGAGGTGAAGGTTGCTATGGGCTACTCTGGTTATGAGTAAAATATGGTAACGGTTGCATGGGTAGGGACGCATCCATGCAAGTAACGGTAATCCGGGGCTAACCATTGTATCAAGGGGGTTCATTGGCTATCACTAAGGGTGCGGAAGTGACCAAGGCCAGTGTTACTCAAGATTGTGAAGAAGATTGCTGACAATATCACTAAGGTCACAAAGTGATATATGTCGGGAGCTACTTCTTCTTGGGTGGACAAACTTATCATCGATGGCCTATAGTCAATTGAAGTTGAAATCCACCAGGTTTGGTATGTTCACTACTTGGGGAAACCCTTGGGATGGTGGACAAACCCGTAGTGTAGTATGGGATGCACTGAATCCCCTTCCCAGTTGTCAGACTATATTCCTAGCCTTGTGGGGTTGAGGACGGACCCATAGTGTAGTATGGGATGCACTGAATCCTCTTCCCATCCATCCAATGGTGCAAAAGACCGAAGGAAAGGATAGGACCCGTGGTGTAGTGCGCAATGCACCGATATTCTTTCTATTTGGGATACATTATGGACATGTGTTAGCCATTATGTATTAATCAACCATTGTGTATGTGATGTATGTTGGAGCTCGTTACTATGTGTATGTGAAGTATGTTGGAGCTTGGCTCTATGTATGTGATGTATGTTGGAGCTCATTACTGTCTATTCGTGATTTATGGTGGAGCTTATCACTATGTATATGTGATGTATGTTAGAGCTTGTCACTGTGTATTTGCGATATATGTTGGATCCAATCACTAATGTAAATGTGATATGTGTATGAGACAATCATTGTTGTACTTGTGATGTACATAAGAGCTAATCATTGTACTTGTGATTTGTGTATGATCCTCTATCACTGTTGTACTTGTGATGTGTGAGCTAGTCACCTGGTGTATGTATGATGTATGCTCAAGATATTCCTTGTGTATGATATTTTGGATTATGTTATGATATGCCCCTTGTGAATATTGTGAATGTTTGTACACTAATGTTTGGTATGGACACAACACTTGATGGCAAAGTTATTATCATTATATTATAATTGGTTAAGTTGATAGCTTACATGTACTTAAATAATAGTCATGGGTTAAAAGTGAAATCAAAGATCTCACGCAAGAGGAGAGAATGAACTCCCTCTAACATTGTGGGGTGAACTACGAAGCCTCTGATTCCCATGAGGGGATACGTAGGTAGGGTCATCACAAACCCTTGAGGCTTAGGTTGTAGGTCTAAGAATGACCCTAATTGTATGAGCTTAATACTTTTGAGTGAAAGCATATAAGTAGTGATGTTGATTTTTGTTGCCACCATGGTGAATGCAGAGCTATTGAAATTAACACTTCTAATTTACATGGAATATGTTTGGTTGGTTAAGTTGGTAGTTGTGCATTGTTTATATAAAAAAAAAAATTGTTGTGCTTGAGATGGGGATTTTACATTTTCCTGAGATGGGGATTTTACAAATAGGTGGCTTCCATTCAAGTCAGGAAACTGCACACAAAGACATGGGGTGGCACAAAACAGAGTCTCCTGGTATCAGAAGACATTTCTTTACAAGATTGCAATACCAAAAACACGTCTCCTAGCCATGTCCCAAACCCCAAGATAGACATCTCCAATTCCATAACTATTATTCATGACTCATTTCTGCAATAAAAAGTTTTGAAATTTTGCAGTTGGCTAGAAGGGAAGAAATACCTCTGATGCAATGTCAGAATGATACTGCGATCAGAGTGTATCACCCCACATACACTCAAAGAAATGCAACAAACAAGAACAAAATCAAACAAATAACTCAGTATTAATGCACTACAACCTACAACTCTGCCACATACAGTCGAAAAGATGTAATGCAATGGCTATACAACCAGATGAGGTTGATCCGACTACCTGAAATCAAGTTGAATCATAAGGTACAAGAACCAGTATTGGGAAATGAAGATTTAAAATGGCTTGATGCAGGGCCAGAAGTAGAGATAGATGAATCAGTAGTAGAATTTTTGGGTTATAAAGCCACTAACATTGTTTTTTTCTAATTTTATTACCATGGAGCTCATAAATCATGGAAGTTTAACTATGCACATGATATTTTAGACCTAAAAATATCAAATAACAATTTCAATTTTATGTGTAATAAATGAAATGTTTGACGACTGACCAATTAGTGCTTAATTTTACATGAATTTATGTTTCATACATTGTTCATTATGTAATTTTTTACTAAAATATTGATAACCAATTGATTGGCCAAAAACTCCATTTTTTGTATAAGAACCTCTAATCAAGCTTTGGTAAGAGTTTGTTGCATCAATAAAGTTTGTTAGCATTTTTTTTCCCTTTTGGTGATTAATTACTTGTGCACATTTGTATATTTAAAAATCCATTTTAGGTTTTCTAATTTAGGCTTAGCTGAGAACTAAAGTCCTCAAGTCTCCATTGTTGGAGTTATTGCCTTAACAAACTTTTATCTTCATTGTAGTTGTCACAAACACCATAGCAAGTAGCTTCATCTGATCTTCAAGTTACTGTGCAAGCTTAAGTTTACAGAATATTTTGTTTCTGGCAATCTCTCTCATTCAACCCTTACAATGTTAAAAATCTCACAAAGGATATTTATTATTTCCAATTCCTTCCTACAAAATTCCATTTATCTACCTCCTTTTTAATACATCTTTATCTACCCTTTAAATAGCCCATTAACCCACTTGTATAAGGATTTAACTGTAACAATGGTTCACAAACTTACCATGAATCCCTTACTTACCCAAAGAGTAAAAGCTCATCCCCTCTAACTAATTCAAAATAAAGACCTTTAAAACACCAACTATAATTGATGTCAAAGTCATTTCATCCCTATTAGTTTTAGGATCAGATATGAATAAGTAGATTTTAATTCAAATTCAAACAAATTGACACAGCATATACCCTGGGAAAACCCTCCACTTGAGGGAGAAAAACCCAGCAACAATATACAGCTTATATATTGAATATGAAACAATAATCTCATTTACAATGAGGTCGATTATGAGGCCAAACAACAGCACCACAACTTGATGCAAACACAGAATAATATATTACTCCTTGCTGCTGTTAATATCAATCTCTCTTAGTGATAAACTCGGCCTCCTTCAAGACTACGATCTGCACTTGATATGTTCGCACTTGAATACACACAAACTATGAACTGAATGAATACAGAATGAATAATGAATGTGATGAACAAATGAGCAACTCGCATATATACACAAGAGAAAGATCGCGCCCCTTCAAAAGCATCATGTTGGCCTTCATAAGAAAACGATGTGACTCCAAGAAAGGTGGCGGATGAGAGAAGTCGGCCTCAAGAGAGATTAATTAAATATTAAATAATATTCAAGGTGAAGCGCCTCTTCACCAATCGATATCACAATAAATTAAATAGCCGATAGGCTATCATTTAATTTATTCTTTTACTAATGGGAGATCGAGGTTGGAAGAGAAGCCGAGCGGCTATCTGTATCAACCTCCCTCTCGGCTAGGGAGAAATGCTTCCGACTAACCAATGTCATGAAATGACATCCATCATGCTTCTCTTCCATGTATGGTAAGCATATGTGCTTAAGTGCCCATCAAGATCACTCAGCGTGATGCGTCATCTCATCATAGGCGTTCACCATGGCTGCTCAGGAGGGTGTTAGCGAATAAACTACAAGTACAGAAAATCATCCTTGAGACTCTCTCATGTTGTCGCTGAGTGCTCGGCATGACATCCACCATGGCTACTCAGTGGAAACAAGAGGCTTTCACCTCAAATTTCTCTCACAAAGAAAGATGCATTAACAGAACTACCTCAAATTTCTCTCACAAAGAAGATGCATTAACCAAAGCTTACACCTCAAATTTCTCTCCACGAGAGAAAGATGCATTAAACAAATCACAAAGATCAAATTTGAGTCTCTCCCTCTAGAAGCTGGGGCTTCATTCTCCACAATTCCAAGCAATGCCATTGCACAAACTTTTGCTTTGGAAGGGGCTTGGTAAGAATGTCGGTATACACTTTCGTCAATGTAATGTGCTTCAAGCTGGATAGCTTTCCTCAATACCATATCTTTGATATAGTGGTATTTGATCTCAACATGATTAGTTTTGTCATGAAACACTGGATTGACAAAAAGCTTCACACAGCTTTGATTATCACAATGAATGACAATCGGCTCCAACGATTGTCCAAACAATCCTGCAAGGAGCTTCCGAAGCTACAGCGCTTCGGTTACGTATGCACCGACGCTGCGGTGCTCGGTGCCAGCGAGGCCTTCCCTACTACACCAGAGATCATGAGACCCCAAAGAAACAACATCTAGAGGTGCTCTTTTCGATCAACTAACACACACTTGAAATCAAATTAAGGTATCCATGCGACTTCAGTCCACGGAAGAATATCTCAAGCCATACCCAAGCCCCATTGCCATGCAGAGTATCTCCGGGATATGCTTCAACATAACTAGATGTATTTGCCTTGGTTTCACACATGGTGACTAAATGCACTCACTGCATAGCAAATATCTGGTCTAGTATCGACTAGATACATCAACGATCCAATCAACTGCCTGTACATAGTAGGATCCACTAGATCTAAACTAGCTGCAGCCTCCTTAAGCTTTTGAAATTTGGTTTCCATAGGTGTAGACATGGATTTGCAATCCATCATACCAAATCTCTTCAAGATGTCTATTGTATGCTTCCCTCGACTTCGAATGATCTCATTAGGCCTCGCCATACTTCTAAGCCAAGAGTAATGCATGCTTAAGATCCCTTCATTTCAAATTGAGAAGCCAACTCCTTCTTGCATTTGATAATGGTGTTCTTCTCCGGTAAGAAATAGATCATCAACATGGAGAACCAAGATCAAGGCCTCACCATTAATTACCTTGAAGTACAGGTTCGAATCAGCAACATTCTTGGAGAACCCCAAGCTCAACAGGAATCTATCAATTCTCTCATACCAAGCGTGAGGAGCTTGCTTAAGGCCATACAAAGCCTTCTTTAATCTGCAAACATGAGACTCCTTCCTATGAACTTCAAATCCATCAGGTTGCTCAATGTATACCTCTTCCTCAATTACACCATTTAGAAATGTTGTCTTCACGTCCATCTAGTGTAACTTCCATCCTTTAGCTGCTACAATAGCAATGATAGTCCTAATGGAGGTATAACGAGCAACTGGAGCAAATGTTTCCTCATAGTCTATTCCCTCTTTCTAAGAGAACCCCTTAGCCACAAATCTAGCCTTGTATTTCTCAATGCTTCCATCAACCGCATGCTTGATCTTGAACAGCCACTTAGAAGATACAACAGATTTTCCCTTTGGTCTAGGTACTATATCCCAAACATCGTTCTTGAGAATAGATTGATACTCTTCAGCCATAGCATCTCTCCATACTTGCTGACTAGAAGCTTCCTCAACACTGGAAGGCTCAGATTCAATCATTTGACTCATCAAAGCAACATAACTTGAAAACTTGTGAGGTCTTTTGCTCTCTCTGAATGTTCCTCTCGGGGCTGCAGACTTTTCTACCTCCTGCATTGTTTGCCTAGCCCAAAGAGGTCTCTTTTGACCAATAACAATGTCTGTAGACCCATCAGTAGGTTCCAAATCCAAATACGGATCACCATCGCTGCTTCTAGTTCAAGAGAGACTCCTACGAGATCGAGTATGGTCAACTACATGTCTGTGGAGCCTCAAGGTCATATCTATCTCCATGAGAGCCTCTCTTGAATACAACATCCTCTTCAAATGTAACATCCACCTTGCTGATCTCGTAGTTTTTGTCACCAGAGATATATATAGCTTTGTAGGCTTTTGAGGAGCTAGCTATAGCCCACAAATATTCCCTTCTTGCCAGATGGTTCCAATTTAGTCCTTTTATCTTTAGCCACATGAACATACACAAGACAACCAAATATTCTCAAATGGCTGACTTCAGGCTTCACACCTGTGAAAGCTTCTTCAGGAGTCATGTTCTCCAAGATACGATAAGGGCTCTGATTCTGAACATACACAGCTGTCCTAGATGCCTTAGCCCAAAGGAAGGTTTGCAGATCTTGATCATGGATCATGGCTTTATCTGCTTCTATAATGGATCTGTTCTTCCTTTCTGCTACACCGTTTTGTTGTGGATTGTAGGGGACACAAAACTCCCTCTTAATTCCTGCCTCAACACAAAAGTTACGAAAGCTTCCAGAGATGTATTCTCCTCCGTTGTCAGATCTTAGAACTTTGATCCTCTTCGGGACAAGTTCTCTGCTTGAAAGGCTTTAAATTCCTTGAATCTCAAATTGCTCCTCAAATTCTTTAGTCTTTAGAAATAAAATCCAAGTCTTTCTAGAGTAGTCATCAATGAAAATTACATAATACAAGAAACCACTCGAAGAAGCAACGGACATTGGACCACATAAATTAGAGTGAATGAGATCTAGAATACTTTTGGATCTACTTTCTCTACTATGAAAATGACCTTTAGTATTCTTACCCAAAGTGCAACCTCTGCAAGTGCCTTCATGCTCCTGGTTGAGTTTAGGAAGGCCCGTGACCATCTTCTCCATGGTTGGAAGTGCTCTAAAGTGAAGGTGAGCAAGTCTTCTATGCCATAGCTCACACGAACTTGATGAATCATGCAACAAAGCCTATAATGGGCCAGTGGAAAGTGCGTGAGACTCTCTCATGTCGAACTTCTGCAATCCTTTCAGTAGATCGTCTTGATGTGAGTTCTTGACATCTAGGGACTTTACCGAGAGAATGCAACTTGATATCCCTTGTCCTCCAAGGCTGAGATAGAGACAAGGCTCCACTTGATGCCTGGTACAAATAGCACATCACTCAACTGCAAGGAGATGCCGGAATCTAAGTGAAGAGAGAAGGTCCCAACACCTTTCACAGAATAACATGCATCATCTCCAATTATGACTTGAACACTTGTATCTCTCTCCACCAAATCTGAAAGATGTTTTCTAAATCCAGTAATGTGACGAGAGGCCCCACTATCAATCAACCAGGTGTTGCTATCCGTTGGAACATTGCTTGATAAGGCTGAATAGAAAAGAAATCCACTTGACTCCTTCTGAGGAGAGATCTCACCCACCTCCGCAACTGAAGCATGTTGCTTAGGTCTAGTTGGACAATCTTTTGCATAGTGACCAAACTTGTCACATCTGAAGCATTGTATGCAGGAGAGGTCCTTCTTCTTCTTAGATGCAAGGGCACTATCTGATCTTTTATCTCTATTCCTCTTGAAGTTGCCTTTCTTCCCTTCTCTTCCTTTCTTCTTTGAAGATTGAGCGGCAAGTACATGAATGTCTTCATTTGTAGAACTTTGTCCATTGCCTCTCGCAGCCAATCTTGATTCTTCTTGGATGCAATCTGCCCTCAAGCGATCAAACTTAGGTAGTTTTGATCTCCCACTGATACCTTGGATAAACGGCTCCCAAGATTGAGGAAGACCATTAAGCGCCAACATAACCAAATCCTTATCATCAACCATATGCCCAATGGTAGAGAGCTGATCTCTCAACTCGGTGATCTTCATGAAGAAGGAGATGACAGAATCTCCTTTTTCCATCTTGACATGATGAAGTTGTTGCCTCAATGCAAGAGCTCTGCTTGTATTGTTGATCTCATACATTTCCTCCAAGGTCTTGAACATTTCCCTTGCTGTCTTCAACTTGGAGATGACCGGCACAAGGTGGTTCTTCACGGAGTCTACCAAAATCTTCTTTGCCTTAGTGCAATTCTTCTTCCATTGAGGCTTCTCATTCTCATCGAAAGGTTCTGGAATTTCGCTCTCCACAAACTCAGCAATCTCATTTTCTTCCAATGCAAGCATTACTCTAAACTTCCAAGATGTGAAATTGGAAGCACCTTCAGGGCTATCTTCAATCTTGAGCCCGTTCACCATTTTCGAAGATAAGATAGATGCAAGAAGATGAGAACAAGAGTGGATGATAGTGTTGCTTATATAAATCTAATAACCCACTCTAATACCATGTTAGTTTTTATGATTAGATATTAATAAGCAGATTTTAATTCAAATTCAAACAAATAGACACAGCATATACCCTGGGAAAACCCTCCACTTGAGGGAGAAAAACCCAGCAACAATATATCACTTATATATTGAATATGAAACAATAATCTCCTTTACAATGAGGCCAATTATGAGGCCAATTATGAGGCCAAACAACAGCACCACAACTTGATGCAAACACAGAATAATATATGACTCCTTGCAGCTGTTAATATCAATCTCTCTTAGTGATAAACTCGGCCTCCTTCAAGACTACGATCTGCACTTGATATGTTTGCTCTTGAATGAAACTCAAACTATGAATAATGAATATGATACAATGAATGAGCATCGCATATATATATACAAGGGAGAGAGATCGCGTCCCTTCAAGAGCATCATGTCGGCCTCCAATAAAAAAAAATTGTGACTCCAAGAGAGGTGGTGGATGAGATAAGTCGGCTTCAAGAGAGATTAATTACATATTAAATAATATTCAAGGTGAAGCGAATCTTCACCAATCGATATCACAATAAATTAAATAGTCGATAGGCTATCATTTAATTTATTCTTTAATACAAGAGGAGATCAGGGCTGGAAGAGAAGCCCAATGCTGCTCTAACATCAACAATCCTGCTTGCAAGAAACTATCCCAATTGAACAAATGAATCAAAACCATCTTGCAGTCATACTTGCTTAGAACAAAATTGTCCCAAATATTGACCAAAAACACCAAGATGAATCAGGAGAAAATGGCATATAACAGAATATGGGGTGCATTAACCCACTTGCATATGGATTTGATTGAAACAATGGTTAACACACTTACTATGCAAACCAACCAGGTTCAAGCCTTGTGGTTTTGACTCCATTGGCCAAGCCTTTCAGAGACCAGAGTCATTCCTCTGTGGGCCAGAGCCGAGAGGTCAGCACCCGGCACCTGGGTGGTTAGAGATGGGCAAAATTCATGAGGCATACAGTTTGAACAAATTGTCCCAAATTTTGACCAAAAAATCAAAAACAAGATGGTGGGAGAAAGTGGTGGCTAACAAAGCAGGGGGTGCTTACTTGAGTGGGTTGTAACTTCCAGGAATGAAATATTCTAATGGTTTGGAATGTTTTTTCAATGCAAAAAGATATTCATTTAGAGATGCAAGCATCAGAAACTGATGATATTCATGGGTTGGATCCATGACGTGCCAAGTCAATGGATGTCCACCCTTCTTAAGAACACAATTTATTGGAGGCAATGAAGCAGGGGAAGAAGATGTCAACGCTAAAACTGTTAGTCCACCTTGGAGTTGTGAGGCAGCTCAATCAAGATTAAGACCTACTAAAAAAATTGAGAGGGGAATCGCTATATGAAATTTATCATCAATTTGGAGAGTATCAAATTGGACCATGGTAAAGGAGTGGAATGTAGTTGGAGAGATAGGAATGTTCTCGAAGTAATGTCAGTGGCCATGTTCTAGGATGCAACCCTTGAGAAAGCAGCAAATGGGAATGAGGTGGCGGTCAAAAGAGCTGCCCACAAATGGAACCTATTGTAAAAGCTGTAGTCTCCAAAACAATATATTCACAATAGATTGTGTGGCTGACCATTATCTAAGCAATACATGAAACCTCATCATTAGAATGTGAGGATCTCTGAGAGAGTGAAAGAGAATCTGTATATTCTTTGATCCTTGTAGCATGTGAAGATAACAAGCTTGGATATTGAGACAAAACCAAGTTGCTAAGTGGAACTACCACATAGATCTTGTATGGCTGTCCATGATTAATCAACCGTTGGGGAATGTACCAGTCATTTGTGGCATTTTAGATAAAAATTAAAATTACAATGCTGCTTGTTATTGACAATAATTGTAAAGCTTTAAAGTAAGAAACATATAGAGCAAGTCAAGGTTTTGGTCAGTGCTTGGTGAACTATTAAAATATCCATGATGTTTTCTGTTGTCTTCTCAACCAAAAACAGAACAAAGACAAAACAACGATAAATTGTTGAGCTCTTTCTCAATACAAAGAAAAAGATTGCAATAAAATATTACAATGAAAGAAATCTAGAAGAGACACCTATGAAAAATAAACCCAAGATTATAATAATACTTTTAAAATACTTTCATAAAGTCATAAGAAAAAGATAAACCCTTAGGAGAAAGACCTTTAAATAGATGACTTTAAACAACTTTCAATTTTGACCAATTGACAGGTCAAGACAGAGTGTTTCCTAGAAGATCCAAGTTGAAAACCGAACTCTAAATGGCTTTGCAAACAGTTTAAATAGATCCAAGTTTAACCTCAAAAAGTTTGACCTGCAAACAGTATAAATAGATCCAACTAAAGAAAAAGAAAAAAAACCCTTTCAGTTGTGACCCCTTACGACATGACACTAATACAATAGTTCATCAAAACATGATGACATGAGTCAACTAAATAAAAGACTCTACAACATGACTCTAAGTGAATATAATAACTTAGAAGTAACTCCAATAACTTTATAAATCACTTGGAAAAGAAAAGAAACTGCCCCTTAGAAAAAGCAGCATGCATATGAACAGGAAACTATTAGAACATTTTAGAAGAATATACAGCAGTGTTGTGCTTTCCACCAGTCCACTACACACCTCGAGTGAGTGTTTGTGCCCTTGGTCATCCCCACCAGTGACTTGACTCGAGATACACAAACCCTGCCACGAATTTCTTGTCTACCACGTCATTTGGAGCCATGCCCAATAACGTGAAGATGAACTGAGCCAAGGGGCCAAGTTGTATCTCCTCTAGGGTCCTTGGTGCCACTCAAACACAACCATACTTCTCCACAATGGCTCAAAAATCTGGAGTCTGAGAAACCTCAACCTTTCACACTCGAAAAGAAGTCAGAGCCCTCCTCATGTGAAGAAATTTGGCTCTAACTACCCTAGCACACCTCCATTGCTCTAACTAATTAGTATTCACAAACCACTGTGGCTTCCGTTAAACAATCAGTCATTACACACATAAAAATGCATAAAAGATAGAAGTGCTCAAACTGCAAAATACTTCATCAATGCTCAATCTTAATTGAATTCTACATGGCTCATGCATACTATGATATCACAAATTTACCCCAACACACAAGAGTTACGATAAACAATCTGTCTCTTTTCCTGTTGATCAGACCTACAATATTTTGGCAGGGAGGGTTCCTCAAATGTTCACCAAACTGATCCACTAGATTTCTCCCATGTGTCTTGTTGGCACCTGTTGTGACCTATTTCACACATCGCCCCATTGCAAATGGGGACCCTCGGTGGTTCGCTTTTGGGGTTGCAATTTCATAAGTCCTTTTGCTCCGAGAGTTTCAGGTTAGAGTTTGGAGTCATCACCCAAACCCAGTAGAGAATCCAAGCCCGAAACTGTGCTTAGACGTCATGGAAGCGCTCAAAAGGTCCGGAAGACAAGGATCGCCTGTGCTTTGGGTCAATTCTGACACTTCCTATTTTTTAGGGATTTTGCTTTTTGCTTTTTGTTTTTTTCATTTTTGGCACTTTTGCACCAATCCAGGATTTACTATTTTTAGAAAGTTTGCTTTTTTGCTTTTTCTATTTTTAGTAAGTTTCTATTTTTAGAAGGTGCCAAGGTCCCATTGATAATGGAGTCAAAGTTTCCACCTTTAGAATCAAAAGGCATGCAAAAATCAAGTGAAAATCAAAGAAAAATCAAGAGAAAAAGCATATGGCGAAGAGACCAGCATGAAATTCATGGCGATCAAGGATGAAAAATGGCATAAGTTTGAGGAAGCTCGTCCCAGGATAATGTCAAGGAGCCTTAGAATTCCGCCATAAGCATGGAAAGAGAACCTTGAAGTCCGCCCACCATTTGGAGTGAAATGTTGGAAGTCCACCATGCCAAGATGAAGAATGGAAACAATTTTGTGAAGTCCGCCCTTGGACTTGGAAGTGGAAAGGCATCACCAAAGTCCGCCTAGACACCAAGGGAGAGTGGAATAAAAATTTCAAAGTCCACCCTTTACATTTGGAAAGAAATTCTCCAAGTCCACCCAAGCCTTGGACATGGCAAGGCATAAAGGAAGTCCACCTAGCATATGGAAAGACCACCTTGAAGTCCGCCTAGGCATTGAGAAGCTTATGGAAAGAGGTATCCAAAGTCCGCCATAAAGAGATAAGCAACATGGAAAGAAACTTTGAAAGTCCACCCTAGGAAGAATGGGAAATGGAAAGAAATTCACCAAGTCCCCCCACATCAAGGAGATATGGAATGAGGTTTAGAAAGTTCGCCTAGATGCTGAAGGAGAACATGGCAAAGGCATGTGAAAGTCCGCCATGAAGGAAAAGAGATAAAAATCCACGGAGTTGAATAAAATTTGCCAATAGGACAAAAATACATGGATAAATTAAAATATTAAAGGGTGAAAAATCAAAAATCAAATATTAAACCTTTAATTATTTTCAACACCTAGCTAAAATTTGAGCTCCAAAGGGAAAACCTAAAGATTTTGGATAAAGATGAAGATGGCACCTGAAGAAAATTAGAAACTTGCCTTGATAAACAAGAGAAAACAAGTAAGTTCGATGAACTTAAGAAACTGCTAAAATAAATCGAGCTTCTCGACTTTATAAGGTGTCTTCAAGTCATTTTCGACTCACAAGTTCGATTGAAGAAGAAGTTAAGCTCTCTCCAAATTTTGAGAGATAGAAATTTCAAGGGATAGAAATTTCAAGAGATAGAATTTGAGAGATAGAATATTACAGGTTGAGTGGTTTTGCAAGGCAAAGAACAGAGGAAAAAGTAAAATTTTGAGTTGAAGATGGAAATTTTCAGAGGGCTAGCTTGCTTTTTCGACAACAAAGATAGAATTTTCAAAATTCAAAGCTGAATTGCCATCCAAAGAGTATAATTCCAGAATTTAGAGTTTGATGGAATTCTTTACTTCTGTCTTCATTTATCCTCACAAAAAAATTACTAAGTGTTTTTACTTCCACCTTGATTTTTCGATGAATCTAACCTTCAACATGCTGAAAGTTAGAATTTTCAAGAAAAAGATTTAAAGAAAATCATAATTAAAAGTTTTAAAATTAATATATTTTTTCTTTTCTCGCAGGTTGATGACCACTCCTAGAGAACCTTCAAAAAGGGCACAGATGAAGTTCGCGAGCAAAATACTTCAACAAGAATTGAAGATTAATTCCAAATGGAAGAACATCACGGATATAGACCTTGGACATGTGGACTTCGAGGAATTCAAAAAGAGGATGTATGGACTAAACGGACTCCTGCCAACAGCAATTGCTCGCCGGATGATGCGGAACGGAATTGTTCAAGCAGCTGGATTTCCTCCGGCTGTAGAGTGTGCGGAGCTGATGGTAGAGTGTGCCAGGCATTACAACCCGAAAGAGAGACAAATCGTTGCTCTTGATGGAAGGATTTTGGCACATCTCGGAGAGTTGGCCATCTAGGAAGCATTCGGCATTCCTAACTACAACAGGACTTCATATAAGACCAAAGAAGAGGCAAGGAGAATTTTTGAAGACTGGATGGATCAGTGTGCGACCAACATCAACAAGTCGTGGTTGGAAAAGCCAAGGGTGCAAAGAAGATGCCAAAGAAATTGCATCGAACAAACTTCAAAGAAGACTATGGAGATATCATCTTGCTTTTGAACAGGATAATGGGCAGTCCTCAAGGCGCGCCATTTGAAACATGGATGTACTTTTTCATCGACGAGATCACCTCAAGAGTCAGAATGTTCAACTGGTCGAGGATGATCAGTGACAACATCCATGAGCAGTTGATGAACTTGGAGAGGACTAAATCGTTCTATATGAGTTCCTATGTCATCTATCTATTGGCAAGGGCCTATAGATATTCAAGATTAATATGCAAAGGCATTGTAGGCAACGGAGAAAACGAATTCAAGGTATATGAATGCTACCCCCAGTTGCAATTATCTGCCAAATCTCATTTTAGAAGAGCGCATGATGAATTCCTAATGTACATCACAAGGATATTGCAAGGAGGAACACATCAAAGGCTGACCCATCAAGCTAAGAGCCTTATCAGCAAATACGGATCCTAGTACATCCAGTTTCCAAGATTCACTTACATCAAAATTCAGGGATTCACGGGATGTTCGTTCAAACTCCCAATTTATCCCACCCACAAAATGATTTTGCTTGAGGTTCTTAGACAACTTGAAACTTATCAAAACTTCCAGAGAGTAAAGAGCAAAGCAACCATCACTTTTCCATTCTTTATTGGAAATATGGAAGAATCTTGCCCGTCGGCACCGGCAGCTGAAGGTGCCCGGCTAGAGATGCAATGGTATCCATTCACGTCCTATCGATCCAAAGCTAATTTTGACCCTCACCATCACATCGGGGCCGTGAATGGATTAAAGTACAAACACAAGGTAGATTTGGAAGACTACTAGGCCAATGCTACAAATGAATTTGATGTTAGAAAAAGATTATGGTCCAGACTGTCGGTCACGGTCAGCTTAATCAGGACAATTGAGTTCTTCCATGTGTCGGATCAATTGGAAGATGATGGCAAGTATATGCAACCAGGTTTTGATGAGAGTTGGCCTCTTCTTCCCATAAGATGGTTAGAACTAGAGCTTTCAGACTTGACCACCTTCATGAGACCAGTCGTCAAGTATTCGCAATGGTGGGAAAACCAGCAAATCAAAGAATTACGACAAAAGAGTGTGCCTTTGACTTACGATTTGATGGGGGAAGCAGAATCTTACTTCTCAAATGCTGGTGCGTCTCAAGGTGATGAGCCAATCGAGAGAACCAATCCCAAGAAAAGGAAGGAGGCAAAAGGAAACAAGATTGTAGATGAAGAACCTACCAAGAAGAAGCAAAGATCAGAACCTCTTCATTCTGCCATATCCACAAACATGAATGAGATATTAGACATTGATGAGTCTTTGGGACACATAAGGATTCCTTCTCCCATTCTAGTTCAGCCAGAGGATGATGAGCCTCCATCTCCCACAGGCACAGAAATTATGGAGTTTGACAATGAAGTTGATATTATAGATAGTGAATTTGAAGAAGGAATGATTTCCGCCCTTAAAGGAATTCAAGAGATTCCGAGCACACAAGATATTCAGGAAGAAGAAGACACTGAGCAGCCTACTATCCCTGATTGGCTGAAGGAGAGACTGAAGATAAAAGAACGAACAGAAGTTCCAGAAGAAGATGACATGGCCGATTTCTTGGCCAAATTGGAAGCAATCAATGTAAGAAAGCTTGCCAAAACATTCTCCACTATCCAAAGAGACGAAGCTGGCCATCGTACAGTGCAAATCACTGTACCGACAGTTGATAAGTCAAGGGAGGATATTACTCCTCAAGAATATGCCATCACCACTGTCACCCTGGGCCCAACCACGAAAGGTCAAGAAGTGGAAGACTTGGATAATTTGGTTACTTCTATCAATGCAAGGCTGGAAAAGGAGGTAGCAAAGAAAAAGGAATACAAACGAGAGGTTGAACGCCTAAAAGAGTATATTCGGCATTTAACCAAGCCTCTCAATCAAACAAGCTCGATGGCTCCTCCATTGATGAACCCTTCCTAGGAGACCTTTGAAGAAGAGAAGACTACAGCCAAAGAAACCAAAGAATGGATAATCAACAAAAGAGAAGTGGTTGTATTTGCAGAAAAACTGATGTTGGCATACGGGAAAACTTCCTCTTTGCTCTCAAGAATTACAGCTTTGGCGGAAACGTGGGATAACGCTTAGGATATCTGAGACAAAATCATTCCATGCCTCAAAGTTCTTAAAGGAGTTACGAAGCAAGAACTAGTTGATGGAAAGGTGATTGCAGCAAGTGCAACATATGACTTCAACAGCTGGTACATGGCATTGATCACACGGAACGAAGTCCTAGAGAAGGTAAAGGCTAATACTATCCAAGTTCAGGAAAGGACGAAGGAAATCCAGGAGAAGATTCTATCTGTGGCTGAAATGCACTTGAGAAGGACATTGTTCGAGCAAATAACATGCAACTTGAAAACTTGAAGCACAAAGTTCAAGAAATCTTCTTCGCCGCCACTGGGTCGATCCTTAAGCAAAATTTGACTAAGGCAGCCAAATTCTTGTCCATCTAGCATGCCTTCCAGCAACAGGAATCAAAGTGGGAAATTGCTTTTGCAGAATGTTCGGATGATTTGGACCTGCTAGAATACAAGGTCAATGCGTTGCCACTTGTCATGATCGAGGAAGTCAGCACAATAATTTCCAGATTTATCCAATACAATGCCACTCAAGAGGATAAGGATGCATCTCCTCAAGGATAGATCTTCACACCAGTTCACTCGCTGTTAACTCACTGATCATTGATTGTATTCTGGGAAACCCTAATTAGGGTTACATTATTTTAATCTCTGCCATTGATCTTGAATTAATCTTGGCCGTTTATTTCAGTTTCAAAACTCTATATAAACTCTTGTTTTCTCATTTCATTGCGATGGGAGAGAGACTTATGAAATTGTTGCTTATAACTGCTTTGAGAATAAAAGTTCATATTGCATGAGTTGCTTTGAATCCTTCTATTTTCAAGTGGTTGTATGGTTACATATTTTGAATCATAGATATTGGTGCAATTAATTCAGATGGGATGAGTGCTTTGTTTGAGAGCAACTAAGAACCACTTGTTGCACCAGGTTCTCCTAAGGATAGTCCCATGTTAGGTGATGCAGAGCAAGTGTTTGAGAGCTCTTGTGATGAGATAGTTGATTCTTTCGATAGTTGTGTGACAGATCACGTCACTACTCCATCATCGTCACAGGAGATATGTTGGGCATCATTCAGTATGGAGATTGGTACTTATGCTGATTTGTTTCCCTCACCTGGAAGCAATTTAGTCACTTCATCCCACGCAGCTGATTTTGGACACCAGCTTGTTGCTTTTCAGAGCCAGAGTAATCAGCTGCCTAATTCGACTATTGTTAGTGATGAGCAATAGACAGAGATTGGAGCATTTTACCGCGATTGCATGGTTAGGAGTGTTCATCACTTTTCTTTTGATCCACACATGGAGGACTTGATGATGCATCGGTGTGGATTGGCTCCGGGATTATACCATCCTTTGTGGGAGGGGTATTCACCATCTTCAGTAGATGGAGTCAATAGCTGCAAGTACCCGAGTTTTTCATTTGTGGGGGATCCCTTGCAGAGGCTGCACATCCATGGGAGTCTAGCAGAGGATGGAGATGGTTATTGTGATATAGACACTTTCAGATGTTCATATCTCCACAGTACGAATGGATGTGTGTACAGATTATATTGGGATCCAGGTGGTGTCAGAGTTAGCGTTGCAGTTTGGATGGGTCCCACGGGTTTACTACACCGCTTTCAACATGGTGAAGTTGGAGGCAATAGAGCACAGCAAGGCAGATCTTCATTCTAGGTTTGGGATCCAGGGATAGTTTGTGTAGTTGTGTTTTCACTGATGCTACAGGAGACATTTAGAAATGTGTGGAACATTTTACAGTGCTACTTTTGGACCTTCTGAGGGATGGAGTTTCTTTGCAGTGGAGATTGCTTGGGGACAAGCAATTTCAGGAAGGGCGGACTGTAATGTCCCCATTTTCGCGAGCATCAGTATTTGGAGGAATAGCCTATCGTTCAACCCTTAGAGGCTAACGCAGTTGGTTAGAGGGTCTTGTTTGGGCAGTTATCAAGGTGGTTTCTTCTTCAGAGCTTTGGGTGGTTCAGGATGTGCCTTCACTTGATGGTTTTGGACTCAATTTCACATACTTACTATTTATAGTAAGTCAACAGGTCATGTGGGTCGAGCGTTTCTATTTATAGTAGGGCACTTGGGCAGGGGATGAGTTCAGCGTTGATCCGAGTTTGCAGTTGGCCGGGCGAAATAAAGAGTAATGTGCAAGTTACATTAGTTAATTATTATTAAAGGTGACTTTAATAATAATTAATCATTAAAAGCATGTGATAAAGTTATATTATAACTATATGACTAAAGGGCACATTTAATATTATTTTAATTAATTGGAAAGAAGCTTCTAGAGGATTGAGTTATTCTTATTGAGAGATTATAAAAGGGGATCAACCAAGGCCATTGTAATCATTCAGAATTGATATTGATATTGGATAACTTCTCATTGGCGTTTGGGGAAGGAAGCCCGAGGGTTTCTACCAACGTATCGGCTTTGGAGAACAAAAACTCTCCATTGTATCAGCACACTGACGTTGTGAGATACCAGCTGAAGGTGCTTAGTTGATTGGCTTCATCCAGGAGTCAACATTGTGCTTCATCAGATTTATTGCTTTAGATCTACAGGAGATTGTTCCCGGGTATGCACATCTTTGTAAAATCTTTGAAAGGAAATCAATCAATTTATTTTATTGCTGCAGTAGGGTTTATATTTACATTTGCAGAATTTTAATTTCATGCCTGACAATTTTTGAGAAAACACAAAAAATTTCAAACCCTAGTCATTTAGCAGCAGAATTAGAGGTTAGAGACAGGCAGGTCTCTTACACTGAAGCACCAACTCCAGACTTCGCAAGACTGATAACGCTGCAACACAGATTTCAAAAAATGCCTCCACTTGAATAGTGAGGCTCAAACTTACATATATACTGTCCAAACTCAAAAATTGCAGAAACTGTCTTAATTGAACAGAAAACTCCAACTTCACAAGACTGAAATGAAAGTCACAAAATTCTCCCTTTTAAGACAAAGTACCATTGACATTCTTGGTCATATCACAATTTATCTAACACACAATGGTGACACGATCAAGGAAATGCACTCCACTCAGACATACAACCACACTCCTGAAAATGGATTGATAAGACTGCAAAGCTCTCAGTTCAGTAAAGATTCAGTTTAACTCACATAAGACTACGCCAGTTTAAAGGCATTATTGAACTTCACATTGCCAACAGAAGCAAAAAGAACCTTGATAATAGCATGCTCTCCATATGTAGCCCGAACCTTATGATTATTACATAAGTTATTTCAGAACATTGCAACCTCACCTCAGCCCGAACTTTTCAAAGGACCCTCATGAACAACTCCAAGAAATAATATCATTGACTTCTAATCGAAAAGCATAAACAATGCAGCCATCATCCGACATGAAACTCAGTCTCCTATCTGCGGCAAATCACACACAAATGATATGTTTGATGTTCTTCAAAAATCTTCAACACAACATCAGAATTACATT
>VDFB02080505.1:0-21228 GCA_007258455.2 Sequoia sempervirens | reverse complement strand
ATCACTTCAACTTTTCCTTACACATTCCTTTGTTGTGGGTTCCATGGGAACCGAGAACCGAGAACCAATGGTTCCCAGTTCCTATGGAACCTTTGACCGCTTCATCTTATCTTTTGCTAAGGGTGGGAAGACATCTGTCAAAGGTTCCATAGGAACCAGGAACCAAAGGTTCTTGGTGCCTATGAAAGCTCTGACCACTCCTACTTAGCCACTTGAATTTTGCCTTGAGGAATTGATCAAGTAGGAAAAAGGGTAAAATACCGATGCAAAGATCAACAAAGCATTAAAACCCAAGCAAGACAACCCATTTAAAATCTCAGATCGGGCTATAATTGATAAAACAAAAGACAAAGAGTACAACAATAAAAAGAATAGAAAATGAAACACAACAAAATGAGGTGCTATTGATGTGTGTTTTATGACACAATCAACACTCAGAATAAAGAGTCCAAAGACGCTCTATCCTCTCTTGAAAAACTACCTCGTATGCTAAGATTGCAAGAAAGATCATGCTGCAATTCCAATGTTTCTTAAGTCAGGTGTGGATAAGCTCAATGGGCATTGTGATATGCTGGTGACACAAAGGGACCTATGTCAGCAAATTACTCAAAAGTAAGGACTTAGGTTGATTTGACGTTGAATGCTCGATTATTTTTGGGATTTTCGATTTTGAGATTTTAGGAAAAAAGGAAAAAGGGATGAGGGTTCAGAAGTCCTGTACTATTCCTATGAAGTCAAGAGACGGTAAGATTAGGTGAAACTAAGGAACAATACTTTGTTTCACCATGATAACGACAACGACACAAAGCAAGTGCAATCTTCTAGGATTTGTGCTTAAGATTTCTTTACCATGAATGATACCATCAAGAGAACAATATTATTCAAATTAAGTATTGAAGCATCCACATTATAAGCTCAGTCTAACTTTATGCATTGAACAAAAATCATCCATTCAAAGAAAGTATGAGCGAAAGTTCCACCAATCTATACTATCAATCTATCATTCATCAAACATGCATTCAAATCAAATACTACTTTAATCTACTCTATGTGGAAGAAAAATATGAAACCATGCAACCACTTGAAAATAGAAGGATTCAAAGCAACTCATGCAATATGAACTTTTATTCTCAAAGCAGTTATAAGCAACAATTTCATAAGTCTCTCTCCCATTGCAATGAAATGGGAAAACAAGAGTTTATATAGAGTTTCGAAAATGCAATAGATGGTCAAGATTAATTCAAGATCAATGGCAGAGATTAAAAGAAAGTAACCCTAATTAGGGTTTCCCAGAATACAATCAATGATCAGTGAGTTAACAGCGAGTGAACTGGTGTGAAGATCTATCCTTGAGGAGATGCATCCTTATCCTCTTGAGTGGCATTGTATTGGATAAATCTGGAAATTATTGTGCTGACTTCCTCGATCATGACAAGTGGCAACGCATTGACCTTGTATTCTAGCAGGTCCAAATCATCCGAACATTCTGCAAAAGCAATTTCCCACTTTGATTCCTGTTGCTGGAAGGCATGCTAGATGGACAAGAATTTGGCTGCCTTAGTCAAATTTTGCTTAAGGATCGACCCAGTGGCGGCGAAGAAGATTTCTTGAACTTTGTGCTTCAAGTTTTCAAGTTGCATGTTATTTGCTCGAACAATGTCCTTCTCAAGTGCATTTCAGCCACAGATAGAATCTTCTCCTGGATTTCCTTCGTCCTTTCCTGAACTTGGATAGTATTAGCCTTTACCTTCTCTAGGACTTCGTTCCGTGTGATCAATGCCATGTACCAGCTGTTGAAGTCATATGTTGCACTTGCTGCAATCACCTTTCCATCAACTAGTTCTTGCTTCGTAACTCCTTTAAGAACTTTGAGGCATGGAATGATTTTGTCTCAGATATCCTAAGCGTTATCCCACGTTTCCGCCAAAGCTGTAATTCTTGAGAGCAAAGAGGAAGTTTTCCCGTATGCCAACATCAGTTTTTCTGCAAATACAACCACTTCTCTTTTGTTGATTATCCATTCTTTGGTTTCTTTGGCTGTAGTCTTCTCTTCTTCAAAGGTCTCCTAGGAAGGGTTCATCAATGGAGGAGCCATCGAGCTTGTTTGATTGAGAGGCTTGGTTAAATGCCGAATATACTCTTTTAGGCGTTCAACCTCTCGTTTGTATTCCTTTTTCTTTGCTACCTCCTTTTCCAGCCTTGCATTGATAGAAGTAACCAAATTATCCAAGTCTTCCACTTCTTGACCTTTCGTGGTTGGGCCCAGGGTGACAGTGGTGATGGCATATTCTTGAGGAGTAATATCCTCCCTTGACTTATCAACTGTCGGTACAGTGATTTGCACTGTACGATGGCCAGCTTCGTCTCTTTGGATAGTGGAGAATGTTTTGGCAAGCTTTCTTACATTGATTGCTTCCAATTTGGCCAAGAAATCGGCCATGTCATCTTCTTCTGGAACTTCTGTTCGTTCTTTTATCTTCAGTCTCTCCTTCAGCCAATCAGGGATAGTAGGCTGCTCAGTGTCTTCTTCTTCCTGAATATCTTGTGTGCTCGGAATCTCTTGAATTCCTTTAAGGGCGGAAATCATTCCTTCTTCAAATTCACTATCTATAATATCAACTTCATTGTCAAACTCCATAATTTCTGTGCCTGTGGGAGATGGAGGCTCATCATCCTCTGGCTGAACTAGAATGGGAGAAGGAATCCTTATGTGTCCCAAAGACTCATCAATGTCTAATATCTCATTCATGTTTGTGGATATGGCAGAATGAAGAGGTTCTGATCTTTGCTTCTTCTTGGTAGGTTCTTCATCTACAATCTTGTTTCCTTTTGCCTCCTTCCTTTTCTTGGGATTGGTTCTCTCGATTGGCTCATCACCTTGAGACGCACCAGCATTTGAGAAGTAAGATTCTGCTTCCCCCATCAAATCGTAAGTCAAAGGCACACTCTTTTGTCGTAATTCTTTGATTTGCTGGTTTTCCCACCATTGCGAATACTTGACGACTGGTCTCATGAAGGTGGTCAAGTCTGAAAGCTCTAGTTCTAACCATCTTATGGGAAGAAGAGGCCAACTCTCATCAAAACCTGGTTGCATATACTTGCCATCATCTTCCAATTGATCCGACACATGGAAGAACTCAATTGTCCTGATTAAGCTGACCGTGACCGACAGTCTGGACCATAATCTTTTTCTAACATCAAATTCATTTGTAGCATTGGCCTAGTAGTCTTCCAAATCTACCTTGTGTTTGTACTTTAATCCATTCACGGCCCCGATGTGATGGTGAGGGTCAAAATTAGCTTTGGATCGATAGGACGTGAATGGATACCATTGCATCTCTAGCCGGGCACCTTCAGCTGCCGGTGCCGACGGGCAAGATTCTTCCATATTTCCAATAAAGAATGGAAAAGTGATGGTTGCTTTGCTCTTTACTCTCTGGAAGTTTTGATAAGTTTCAAGTTGTCTAAGAACCTCAAGCAAAATCATTTTGTGGGTGGGATAAATTGGGAGTTTGAACGAACATCCCGTGAATCCCTGAATTTTGATGTAAGTGAATCTTGGAAACTGGATGTACTAGGATCCGTATTTGCTGATAAGGCTCTTAGCTTGATGGGTCAGCCTTTGATGTGTTCCTCCTTGCAATATCCTTGTGATGTACATTAGGAATTCATCATGCGCTCTTCTAAAATGAGATTTGGCAGATAATTGCAACTGGGGGTAGCATTCATATACCTTGAATTCGTTTTCTCCGTTGCCTACAATGCCTTTGCATATTAATCTTGAATATCTATAGGCCCTTGCCAATAGATAGATGACATAGGAACTCATATAGAACGATTTAGTCCTCTCCAAGTTCATCAACTGCTCATGGATGTTGTCACTGATCATCCTCGACCAGTTGAACATTCTGACTCTTGAGGTGATCTCGTCGATGAAAAAGTACATCCATGTTTCAAATGGCGCGCCTTGAGGACTGCCCATTATCCTGTTCAAAAGCAAGATGATATCTCCATAGTCTTCTTTGAAGTTTGTTCGATGCAATTTCTTTGGCATCTTCTTTGCACCCTTGGCTTTTCCAACCACGACTTGTTGATGTTGGTCGCACACTGATCCATCCAGTCTTCAAAAATTCTCCTTGCCTCTTCTTTGGTCTTATATGAAGTCCTGTTGTAGTTAGGAATGCCGAATGCTTCCTAGATGGCCAACTCTCCGAGATGTGCCAAAATCCTTCCATCAAGAGCAACGATTTGTCTCTCTTTCGGGTTGTAATGCCTGGCACACTCTACCATCAGCTCCGCACACTCTACAGCCGGAGGAAATCCAGCTGCTTGAACAATTCCGTTCCGCATCATCCGGCGAGCAATTGCTGTTGGCAGGAGTCCGTTTAGTCCATACATCCTCTTTTTGAATTCCTCGAAGTCCACATGTCCAAGGTCTATATCCGTGATGTTCTTCCATTTGGAATTAATCTTCAATTCTTGTTGAAGTATTTTGCTCGCGAACTTCATCTGTGCCCTTTTTGAAGGTTCTCTAGGAGTGGTCATCAACCTGCGAGAAAAGAAAAAATATATTAATTTTAAAACTTTTAATTATGATTTTCTTTAAATCTTTTTCTTGAAAATTCTAACTTTCAGCATGTTGAAGGTTAGATTCATCGAAAAATCAAGGTGGAAGTAAAAACACTTAGTAATTTTTTTGTGAGGATAAATGAAGACAGAAGTAAAGAATTCCATCAAACTCTAAATTCTGGAATTATACTCTTTGGATGGCAATTCAGCTTTGAATTTTGAAAATTCTATCTTTGTTGTCGAAAAAGCAAGCTAGCCCTCTGAAAATTTCCATCTTCAACTCAAAATTTTACTTTTTCCTCTGTTCTTTGCCTTGCAAAACCACTCAACCTGTAATATTCTATCTCTCAAATTCTATCTCTTGAAATTTCTATCCCTTGAAATTTCTATCTCTCAAAATTTGGAGAGAGCTTAACTTCTTCTTCAATCGAACTTGTGAGTCGAAAATGACTTGAAGACACCTTATAAAGTCGAGAAGCTCGATTTATTTTAGCAGTTTCTTAAGTTCATCGAACTTACTTGTTTTCTCTTGTTTATCAAGGCAAGTTTCTAATTTTCTTCAGGTGCCATCTTCATCTTTATCCAAAATCTTTAGGTTTTCCCTTTGGAGCTCAAATTTTAGCTAGGTGTTGAAAATAATTAAAGGTTTAATATTTGATTTTTGATTTTTCACCCTTTAATATTTTAATTTATCCATGTATTTTTGTCCTATTGGCAAATTTTATTCAACTCCGTGGATTTTTATCTCTTTTCCTTCATGGCGGACTTTCACATGCCTTTGCCATGTTCTCCTTCAGCATCTAGGCGAACTTTCTAAACCTCATTCCATATCTCCTTGATGTGGGGGGACTTGGTGAATTTCTTTCCATTTCCCATTCTTCCTAGGGTGGACTTTCAAAGTTTCTTTCCATGTTGCTTATCTCTTTATGGCGGACTTTGGATACCTCTTTCCATAAGCTTCTCAATGCCTAGGCGGACTTCAAGGTGGTCTTTCCATATGCTAGGTGGACTTCCTTTATGCCTTGCCATGTCCAAGGCTTGGGTGGACTTGGAGAATTTCTTTCCAAATGTAAAGGGTGGACTTTGAAATTTTTATTCCACTCTCCCTTGGTGTCTAGGCGGACTTTGGTGATGCCTTTCCACTTCCAAGTCCAAGGGCGGACTTCACAAAATTGTTTCCATTCTTCATCTTGGCATGGTGGACTTCCAACATTTCACTCCAAATGGTGGGCGGACTTCAAGGTTCTCTTTCCATGCTTATGGCGGAATTCTAAGGCTCCTTGACATTATCCTGGGACGAGCTTCCTCAAACTTATGCCATTTTTCATCCTTGATCGCCATGAATTTCATGCTGGTCTCTTCGCCATATGCTTTTTCTCTTGATTTTTCTTTGATTTTCACTTGATTTTTGCATGCCTTTTGATTCTAAAGGTGGAAACTTTGACTCCATTATCAATGGGACCTTGGCACCTTCTAAAAATAGAAACTTACTAAAAATAGAAAAAGCAAAAAAGCAAACTTTCTAAAAATAGTAAATCCTGGATTGGTGCAAAAGTGCCAAAAATGAAAAAAACAAAAAGCAAAAAGCAAAATCCCTAAAAAATAGGAAGTGTCAGAATTGACCCAAAGCACAGGCGATCCTTGTCTTCCGGACCTTTTGAGCGCTTCCATGACGTCTAAGCACAGTTTCGGGCTTGGATTCTCTACTGGGTTTGGGTGATGACTCCAAACTCTAACCTGAAACTCTCGGAGCAAAAGGACTTATGAAATTGCAACCCCAAAAGCGAACCACCGAGGGTCCCCATTTGCAATGGGGCGATGTGTGAAATAGGTCACAACAGGTGCCAACAAGACACATGGGAGAAATCTAGTGGATCAGTTTGGTGAACATTTGAGGAACCCTCCCTGCCAAAATATTGTAGGTCTGATCAACAGGAAAAGAGACAGATTGTTTATCGTAACTCTTGTGTGTTGGGGTAAATTTGTGATATCATAGTATGCATGAGCCATGTAGAATTCAATTAAGATTGAGCATTGATGAAGTATTTTGCAGTTTGAGCACTTCTATCTTTTATGCATTTTTATGTGTGTAATGACTGATTGTTTAACGGAAGCCACAGTGGTTTGTGAATACTAATTAGTTAGAGCAATGGAGGTGTGCTAGGGTAGTTAGAGCCAAATTTCTTCACATGAGGAGGGCTCTGACTTCTTTTCGAGTGTGAAAGGTTGAGGTTTCTCAGACTCCAGATTTTTGAGCCATTGTGGAGAAGTATGGTTGTGTTTGAGTGGCACCAAGGACCCTAGAGGAGATACAACTTGGCCCCTTGGCTCAGTTCATCTTCACGTTATTGGGCATGGCTCCAAATGACGTGGTAGACAAGAAATTCGTGGCAGGGTTTGTGTATCTCGAGTCAAGTCACTGGTGGGGATGACCAAGGGCACAAACACTCACTCGAGGTGTGTAGTGGACTGGTGGAAAGCACAACACTGCTGTATATTCTTCTAAAATGTTCTAATAGTTTCCTGTTCATATGCATGCTGCTTTTTCTAAGGGGCAGTTTCTTTTCTTTTCCAAGTGATTTATAAAGTTATTGGAGTTACTTCTAAGTTATTATATTCACTTAGAGTCATGTTGTAGAGTCTTTTATTTAGTTGACTCATGTCATCATGTTTTGATGAACTATTGTATTAGTGTCATGTCGTAAGGGGTCACAACTGAAAGGGTTTTTTTTCTTTTTCTTTAGTTGGATCTATTTATACTGTTTGCAGGTCAAACTTTTTGAGGTTAAACTTGGATCTATTTAAACTGTTTGCAAAGCCATTTAGAGTTCGGTTTTCAACTTGGATCTTCTAGGAAACACTCTGTCTTGACCTGTCAATTGGTCAAAATTGAAAGTTGTTTAAAGTCATCTATTTAAAGGTCTTTCTCCTAAGGGTTTATCTTTTTCTTATGACTTTATGAAAGTATTTTAAAAGTATTATTATAATCTTGGGTTTATTTTTCATAGGTGTCTCTTCTAGATTTCTTTCATTGTAATATTTTATTGCAATCTTTTTCTTTGTATTGAGAAAGAGCTCAACAATTTATCGTTGTTTTGTCTTTGTTCTGTTTTTGGTTGAGAAGACAACAGAAAACATCATGGATATTTTAATAGTTCACCAAGCACTGACCAAAACCTTGACTTGCTCTATATGTTTCTTACTTTAAAGCTTTACAATTATTGTCAATAACAAGCAGCATTGTAATTTTAATTTTTATCTAAAATGCCACAAATGACTGGTACATTCCCCAACGGTTGATTAATCATGGACAGCCATACAAGATCTATGTGGTAGTTCCACTTAGCAACTTGGTTTTGTCTCAATATCCAAGCTTGTTATCTTCACATGCTACAAGGATCAAAGAATATACAGATTCTCTTTCACTCTCTCAGAGATCCTCACATTCTAATGATGAGGTTTCATGTATTGCTTAGATAATGGTCAGCCACACAATCTATTGTGAATATATTGTTTTGGAGACTACAGCTTTTACAATAGGTTCCATTTGTGGGCAGCTCTTTTGACCGCCACCTCATTCCCATTTGCTGCTTTCTCAAGGGTTGCATCCTAGAACATGGCCACTGACATTACTTCAGAACATTCCTATCTCCAACTACATCTCCACTCTTTTTACTCATGGTCCAATTTGAGACTCTCCAAATTGATGATAAATTCCATATAGCGATTCCCTCCCCACCTTTACTAGGTCTTAATCTTGATTGAGTCATTTCACAACCCAAGGTGGACTAACAGTTTTTGTGTTGACATCTTCTTCCCCGCTTCCATTGCCTCCAATAAATTGTGTTTCCTAAGAAGGGTGGACATCCATTACTTGGCACGCCATGGATCCAACCCATGAATATCATCGGCCGATGCTTGCATCTCTAAATGAATATCTTTTTGTCATTGAAAAAACATTCCAACCATTAGAATATTTCATTCCTGGAAGTTACAACTCCACTCATTTGGTATGCACCCCGTACTTTGTTAGATACCATTTTCTCCCAATTCATCTTGATGTTTTTCATTTTTTGGTCAAAATTTGGGACAATTTGTTCAAAGCAAGTATGACTGCTAGATGGTTTTGATTCATTTGTCTAAATTGGGATAGTTTCTTGCAAGCAAGGATGAAATGACTTTGACATCAATTATAGTTGGTGCTTTAAAAATCTATATTTTCAATTAGTTAGAGGGGATGTACTTTTACTTTTAAGGTATTACTAATTAGGGGTTTCAAAGTCCACAAGGCTTGAACCTGGTTGGTTTGCATAGTAAGTGTGTTAACCATTGTTACAATCAAATCCATATGCGAGTGGGTTAATGCACCCCATATTCTGTTATATGCCATTTTCTCCTGATTCATCTTGGTGTTTTGGTTTTGGTCAATATTTGGGACAATTTGTCTCAAGGCATGACTCCAAGATGGTTTTGATTCATTTGTCTAAATTGGGACAGCTTGCAAGCAGGATTGTTGATGTTAGATAGCCATACTTCTCTTCCAACCCAATCTGCTTGTATTAAAGAATAAATTAAATGATAGCCTATCGACAATTTAATTTATTGTGATATTGATTGGTGAAGAGGCGCTTCACCTTGAATATTATTTAATATTTAATTAATCTCTTGAGGCCGACTTCTCTCATCCGCCACCTTTCTTGGAGTCACATCGTTTTCTTATGAAGGCCGACATGATGCTTTTGAAGGGATGCGATCTCTCCCTTGTGTATATATGCGAGTTGCTCATTTGTTCATCACATTCATTCATTCCATATTCATTCAGTTCATAGTTCGTGTGTATTCAAGTGCGAACATATCAAGTGCAAATCGTAGTCTTGAAGGAGGCCGGGTTTATCACTCAGAGAGATCGATATTAACAGCAGCAAGGAGTAATATATTATTGCATCAAGTTGTGGTGTTGTTGTTTGGCCTCATAATCGGCCTCATTGTAAAAGAGATTATTGTTTCCATTCAATATATGTTTATATATTGCCGGGTTTTTCTCTCCAAGGATCTGCCTTTCCTGTGGGTATATGCTATGTCTACTTGTCTAAATTTGAATTAAAATCTGCCTATTAATATCTGATCATAAAACTAACATGGTATCAGAGCGGGTTTAAGAAAGATCGTGATCAGATTTATATAAGAGCGCTTTCATCCCTCTTGTTCTCATCTTCTTGCATCTATCTTATCTTCGAAAATGGTGAACGGGCTCAAGATTGAAGATAGACTTGAAGGTGCTTCCAATTTCACATCTTGGAAGTTTAGAGTAATGCTTGCATTGGAAGAAAATGAGATTGTTGAGTTCGTAGAGAGGGAAATTCTAGAACCTTCCGATGAAAATAAGAAGTCTCAATGGAAGTAGAATTGCACTAAGGCTAAGAAGATTTTGGTAGACTCCGTGAAGGACCACCTTGTGCCAGTCATCTCCAAGTTGAAGACAGCAAGGGAAATGTTCAAGACCTTGGAGGAAATGTATGAGATCAACAATACAAGTAGAGCTCTTGCATTAAAGAAACAGTTTCATCATATCAAGATGGCGAAAGGAGACTCTGTCATCTCATTCTTCATGAAGATCATCAAGTTGAGAGATCAGCTCTCTACCATTGGGCATATGGTTGATAATAAGGATTTGGCTATGTTGGCGCTTAATGTTCTTCCTCAATCTTGGGAGCCATTTATCCAAGGTATCAGTGGGAGATCAAAACTACCCAAGTTTGATCGCTTGAGGGCAGATTGCATCCAAGAAGAATCAAGATTGGCTACAAGAGGCAATGGGAAAAATCTACCAATGAAGACATTCATGTACTTGCCGCTCAATCTTCGAAGAAGAAAGGAAGAGAAGGCAAGAAAGGCAACTTCAAGACGAATAGAGATAAAAGATTAGATGGTGCCCCTGCATCTAAGAAGAAGAAGTACCTCACCCGCATACAATGCTTCAGATGTGACAAGTTTGGTCACTATGCAAAAGATTGTCCAACCAAACCTAAGCAGCAGGCTTCAATTGAAGATGTGGGTCAGATCTCTCCTCAAAAGGATTCAAGTGGTTTTCTATTCTATTCTGCCTTATCAAGCAATGTTCCAACGGATAACAACACTTGGTTAATTGTTAGTGGTGCCTCTCACCACATCACGGCTTTTAGAGAACATCTATCTAATTTGGTAGAAAGAGATTCAAGTGTTCAAGTCATAATTGGAGATGATGCATGTTAAACTGTGAAAGGTGTTGGGACTTCCACTCTCCACTTAGATTTTGGCATCTCCTTGCAGTTGAGTGATGTACTATTTGTACCAGGCATCAAGCAAACCTTGTCTCTATTTCAGCCTTGGAGGACCAAGGATATCAAGTTGCATTCTTCGAAGGTAAAGTCCTTGCATGGCCGAAGAACTCAAGCATCAAGACTACCCGAGTGATTGGAGTTCGACATGAGAGTCTCTACAGACTTTCCACTCGTCCATTACAGGCTTTGTTACATGATTCATCAAGTTCATGTGAGCTATGGCATAGAAGACTTGCTTAACTTCACTTCACAGAGACTTCCAATGATGGAGAAGATGTGGTCAATGGCCTCCTGCAAACCTCAACCAGGAGCATGAAGGCACTTGTAGAGGCTGCACTTTGGGTAAGAATACAACAGGTCCATTTCATAGTAGAGAAAGTAGATCCAAATATATTCTAGATCTTATTCATTCTGATTTATGTGGTCCAATGTTTGTTGCTTCTTTGAGTGGTTTCTTGTATTACATTATTTTTATTGATGACTACTCTAGAAAGACTTGGATTTATTTCTTGAAATCTAAAGAATCTAAGGAAGTTTTAGAGAGGTTCAAAGAATTTAAAGCTCAAGTAGAGAACTTGTTCGAGAAGAGGATCAAAGTTCAGGATTTGACAAATGTGAGGAGAATACATCTATGGAAGCTTCCAACTTTTGTAGGTGGTGTTGAGGCGTGAATTAAGAGGGAGTTTTGTGTTCCTACAATCCACAATAAACGGGTGTGCTGCGAAGGAAGAACAAATCTATTGTAGAAGTAGCTAAAACCATGATTCATGATCAAGATCTGCAAACCTTCCTTTGGGCCGAGGCATCTAGAACGGCTGTGTGTGTTCAGAATCGGAGCCCTCATTGTATCTTGGAGAACATGACTCTTGAAGAAGCTTTCACAAGTGTGAAGCCTGAAGTTAGCCATTTGAGAATATTTGGTTGTCTTGTGTATGTTCATGTACCTAAAGATAAAAGGACAAAGTTGGAACCATCTGGCAAGAAGGGAATATTTGTGGGCTATAGCGAGTCTTCAAAAGCCTACAAAGCTTACATTCCAGGACAAAAACTAATAGAGATCAGCAGGGATGTTACATTTGAAGAGGATGTTGCATTCAAGAGAGGCTCTCTCATGGAGATAGATAGTGAAGACCTTGAGGCTCCACAGGACATGGAAGTTGACCATACTCCTGAGATTCAGAGGGAGTCTCTTGAACTAGAAGAAGATGGTGATCCAGTTGAGCCTTTGGAACCTACTGATGGGCCTAGAAACATTGCTATTGGTCGAAAGAGACCTCTATGGGCTAGGCAAACAATGCAGGAGGCAAAAAGGTTTGCAACCCCTAGAGGAACATTCAGAGAAAGTAAGAGACTGCAAAATTTTTCAAGCTATGTTGCATTGATGAGTCAAATGATTGAATCTGAGTCTTCCAGTGTTGAGGAAGCTTCAAGTTAGCAAGTATGGAGAGATGCTATGGCTGAAGAGTATCAATCTATTCTCAAGAACGATGTTTGGGATATAGTACCTAGACCAAAAGGAAAATCTATTGTATCTTCTAAGTGGTTGTTCAAGATCAAGCATGTGACTAATGGAAGCGTCGAGAGAAGTACAAGGCTAGATTTGTGGCTAGGGGATTCTCTCAGAAAGAGGGAATAGACTATGAGGAAACATTTGCTCCAGTTGCTTGTTATACCTCCATTAGGACCATCATTGCTATTGTAGTAGCTAAAGGATGGAAGTTACACTAGATGGACGTGAAGACAACATTTCTAAATGGTGTAACTGAAGAAGAGGTATACATTGAGCAACCTGATGGCTTTGAGGTTCATGGGAAGGAGTCTCATGTTTACAGACTAAAGAAGGCTTTGTATGTATGAGAGAATTGATAGATACCTGATGAGCTTTGGCTTCTCCAAGAATGATGCTGATTCAAACCTATACTTCAAGGTAATTAATGGTGAGGCTTTGATCTTGGTTCTCCATGTTGATGATCTATTTCTTACTGGAGAAGAACACCTCATTATCAAATGCAAGAAGGAGTTGGCTTCTGAATTTGAAATGAAGGATCTTAAGTACATGCATTACTTCCTCTTGCCTTGTGCTGGGCGTAGGCCTAATGAGATCATTCTCAGTCAAGGGAAGTATACACAGACATCTTGAAGAGATTTGGTATGATGGATTGCAAATCCATGTCTACACCTATGGAAACCAATTTTCAAAAGTTAAGGAGGCTGCGGCAACTAGTTTAGATCTTAGTGGATCCTACCATGTACAGACAGTTGATTGGATCGTTGATGTATCTAGTCAATACTAGACCAGACATTTGCTATGCAGTGAGTGCACTCAATCAGTTCATGTGTGAACCAAGGCAAATTCATCTAGTTGCAGCCAAGCATATCTTGAGATACTTGCATGGCACACTTGGATATGGCTTGAGATATTCTCTTTTGGTGGACTTGAAGTCGCTTTGGATATTCTCGATTTTTGACGGTGAAGGTGTGTTGTTGATTGGAAAGAAAGTTAACCTCTAGATGTTGTTTCAGCCAGGGGTCTGCGACATCTTCTTCGGGTGTAGCAAGAAGCGCTTCGCTGGCACCGGAAAGCAATCGTGAGAAGCTTCCAGTATATTGCAGCTCTCCGAGAAGGTGGCTTCTGGCTCCTTCTTGTGGGATTGTTAGGACAATCGATGGAGCCGACTATCATTCATTGTGATAATCAAAGTTGTGTGAAGTTTTTTGTCAATCCAGTGTTTCATGACATAACTAAACATGTTGAGATCAAATACCACTATATCAGAGATATGGTATTGAGGAAAGCTATCCAGTTGAAGTATATTAGCATTGATGAGCAGACAACCAATATTCTCACCAAGCCTCTCTCCAAAGTAAAGTTTGTGTACTTTCGAGACAAGCTTGGAGTTGTGGGGAATGAAGCCTTTGCTAAGAGGGAGACTCAGCATCAGTGATCTCTTGTGATTTTCTTTAATGCATCTTTCTCTGTGATAGAGAAATTTGAGGTGAAAGCCCTTGTTAATGCATTTTTCTCTAAGACGGAGAAATTTGAGGTGTAAGCCCTTGTTAATGCATCTTTCTTTGTGAGAGAAATTTGAGGTGAAAGCCCTTGTTTCCACCCTTTGGGAGTAGCCATGGTGGATGTCATATGTGTGACTCCATGACAACATCACGTGAGAGAGTCCGTGATGATTTTATTGTACTTGTGCTTTTCACCCTCTGGGAGTAGCCATGGTGAACATCCTGATGAGATGACGACATCACGTTGAGTGATTCCGTGATGGGCACTTGTGCACATATGCTTTACCATGGGGAGAAGCATGATGGATTGGCTTCAAGGACATTGGTTAGCTAGAAGTATTTCTCCCTAGCTTAGAGGGAGTGTTGATGTTAGAGCAGCGTCGGGCTTCTCTTCCAGCCCCGATTTCTTTGTATTAAAGAATAAATTAAATGATAGCCTATCGGCTATTTAATTTATTGTGATATCGATTGGTGAAGAGGCGCTTCACCTTGAATATTATTTAATATTTAATTAATCTCTCTTGAGGCCGACTTCTCTCATCCGCCACCTTTCTTGGAGTCACATCGTTTTCTTATGAAGGCCAACATGATGCTTTTGAAGGGGCGCGATCTTTCTCTTGTGTATATATGCGAGTTGCTCATTTGTTCATCACATTCATTATTCATTCTGTATTCATTCAGTTCATAGTTTGTGTGTATTCAAGTGCGAACATATCAAGTGCAGATCGTAGTCTTGAAGGAGGCCGAGTTTATCACTAAGAGAGATTGATATTAACAGCAGCAAGGAGTAATATATTATTCTGTGTTTGCATCAAGTTGTGGTGCTGTTGTTTGGCCTCATAATCGACCTCATTGTAAATGAGATTATTGTTTCATATTCAATATATAAGCTGTATATTGTTGCTGGGTTTTTCTCCCTCAAGTGGAGGGTTTTCCCAGGGTATATGCTGTGTCAATTTGTTTGAATTTGAATTAAAATCTACTTATTCATATCTGATCCTAAAACTAATAGGGATGAAATGACTTTGACATCAATTATAGTTGGTGTTTTAAAGGTCTTTATTTTGAATTAGTTAGAGGGGATGAGCTTTTACTCTTTGGGTAAGTAAGGGATTCATGGTAAGTTTGTGAACCATTGTTACAGTTAAATCCTTATACAAGTGGGTTAATGGGCTATTTAAAGGGTAGATAAAGATGTATTAAAAAGGAGGTAGATAAATGGAATTTTGTAGGAAGGAATTGGAAATAATAAATATCCTTTGTGAGATTTTTAACATTGTAAGGGTTGAATGAGAGAGATTGCCAGAAACAAAATATTCTGTAAACTTAAGCTTGCACAGTAACTTGAAGATCAGATGAAGCTACTTGCTATGGTGTTTGTGACAACTACAATGAAGATAAAAGTTTGTTAAGGCAATAACTCCAACAATGGAGACTTGAGGACTTTAGTTCTCAGCTAAGCCTAAATTAGAAAACCTAAAATGGATTTTTAAATATACAAATGTGCACAAGTAATTAATCACCAAAAGGGAAAAAAAATGCTAACAAACTTTATTGATGCAACAAACTCTTACCAAAGCTTGATTAGAGGTTCTTATACAAAAAATGGAGTTTTTGGCCAATCAATTGGTTATCAATATTTTAGTAAAAAATTACATAATGAACAATGTATGAAACATAAATTCATGTAAAATTAAGCACTAATTGGTCAGTCGTCAAACATTTCATTTATTACACATAAAATTGAAATTGTTATTTGATATTTTTAGGTCTAAAATATCATGTGCATAGTTAAACTTCCATGATTTATGAGCTCCATGGTAATAAAATTAGAAAAAAACAATGTTAGTGGCTTTATAACCCAAAAATTCTACTACTGATTCATCTATCTCTACTTCTGGCCCTGCATCAAGCCATTTTAAATCTTCATTTCCCAATACTGGTTCTTGTACCTTATGATTCAACTTGATTTCAGGTAGTCGGATCAACCTCATCTGGTTGTATAGCCATTGCATTACATCTTTTCGACTGTATGTGGCAGAGTTGTAGGTTGTAGTGCATTAATACTGAGTTATTTGTTTGATTTTGTTCTTGTTTGTTGCATTTCTTTGAGTGTATGTGGGGTGATACACTCTGATCGCAGTATCATTCTGACATTGCATCAGAGGTATTTCTTCCCTTCTAGCCAACTGCAAAATTTCAAAACTTTTTATTGCAGAAATGAGTCATGAATAATAGTTATGGAATTGGAGATGTCTATCTTGGGGTTTGGGACATGGCTAGGAGACGTGTTTTTGGTATTGCAATCTTGTAAAGAAATGTCTTCTGATACCAGGAGACTCTGTTTTGTGCCACCCCATGTCTTTGTGTGCAGTTTCCTGACTTGAATGGAAGCCACCTATTTGTAAAATCCCCATCTCAGGAAAATGTAAAATCCCCATCTCAAGCACAACAATTTTTTTTTTTATATAAACAATGCACAACTACCAACTTAACCAACCAAACATATTCCATGTAAATTAGAAGTGTTAATTTCAATAGCTCTGCATTCACCATGGTGGCAACAAAAATCAACATCACTACTTATATGCTTTCACTCAAAAGTATTAAGCTCATACAACTAGGGTCATTCTTAGACCTACAACCTAAGCCTCAAGGGTTCGTGATGACCCTACCTACGTATCCCCTCATGGGAATCAGAGGCATCGTAGTTCACCCCACAATGTTAGAGGGAGTTCATTCTCTCCTCTTGCGTGAGATCTTTGATTTCACTTTTAACCCATGACTATTATTTAAGTACATGTAAGCTATCAACTTAGCCAATTATAATATAATGATAATAACTTTGCCATCAAGTGTTGGGTCCATACCAAACATTAGTGTACAAACATTCACAATATTCACAAGGGGCATATCATAACATAATCCAAAATATCATACACATAAGGAATATCTTGAGCATACATCATACATACACCAGGTGACTAGCTCACACACATCACAAGTACAACAGTGACAGGATCATACACAGATCATAAGTACAATGATTAGCTCTTATGTACATCACAAGTACAACAATGATTGTCTCATACACATATCACATTTACATTAGTGATTGGCTCCAACATATATCGCAAATACACAGTGACAAGCTCTAACATACATCACATATACATAGTGATAAGCTCCACCATAAATCACGAATAGACAGTAATGAGCTCCAACATACATCACATACATAGAGGCAAGCTCCAACATACTTCACATACACATAGTAACGAGCTCCAACATACATCACATACACAATGGTTGATTAATACATCACAATGGCTAACACATGTCCATAATGTATCCCAAATAGAAAGAATATCGGTGCATTGCGCACTACACCACGGGTCCTATCCTTTCCTTTGGTCTTTTGCACCATTGGACAGATGGGAAGAGGATTCAGTGTATCCCATACTACACTATGGGTCTATCCTCAACCCCACAAGACTAGGAATATAGTCTGACAACTGGGAAGGGGATTTAGTGCATCCCATACTACACTACGGGTCCGTCCACCATCCCAAGGGTTTCCCCAAGTAGTGAACATACCAAACCTGGTGGATTTCAACTTCAATTGACTATAGGCCATCGATGATAAGTTTGTCCACCCAAGAAGAAGTAGCTCCCGACATATACCACCTTGTGACCTTAGTGATATTGTCAGCTATCTTCTTCACAATCTCGAGTAACACTAGCCTCGGTCACTTCCGCGCCCTTAGTGACAGCCAATGAATCCCCTTGATACAATGGTTAGCCCCAGATTACCGTTACCCACATGGATGCGTCCCTACTCGTGCAACCGTTACCATGTTTTACTCATAACCAGAGTAGCCCATAGCAACCTTTACCTCCATGAACCAGGTGAATGTCGGCTCGTCCCTAGCAGTAGCCCAGACATTGGTCATTGGCACGGTCCAATGATTGCCTGTCATTGCTTAAATATCCCAGAGGTTCTCTCTTGGGCGGGTCATACATAACGTGAATCACAAATCACAATCAACAGATACATGTGCCTATACATAGAGACTTCTAGATATGGAGTCAGTTTTCATAACACATAAAGGTTACATGGAACCAACATGAGATGGACTTTCCCCATCATAGACATATATTCAATTACCAATATAAAGTAGTCAACCTTCACATACTATATAAAAGCATATTATGTATTAAATACATAGTATTGGATTTCCTTAACTCGTTCATACCCATTCGGTACCCATTTAGCCTCAAACCGAAGCCTACTAAAGAGAGAAGGTCAAACCAATAAGGAACAACCCCAACCCTTGGAGTTATCCCCCTGGACCCCCCCCCAAAGGACTTGAGGTCAGAGGGACATCCTTCGCCCAAGGACTGTCTACGTACTCGCTTCCAAATGGATCAAAGTCACACATAGTTCTCCTTACAAGATCTCTCAAGGATACCTATGCACCGGTTTCCTCATATTCAAGGTTTTGTTACTGTTTATCTTCCATTATTAATGCTTGACAGTAGTTAGGAGAACACAATTAAGTATATGATTTAACAACCCATGCTATAACACTTCCCTTTATGGATATCAATGTCTCGAATTAAACTTGACCCATTATTATTTATAACCCAACTTGGACGTCCTCAGGTTTGTCTTATCAACATAGGGGTTAGGCTTATTATGCAACCTGAAATTACCTTGGTTCACATAGACCCATAGGAAAGCACTTCCCTTTGAATTACATACTAGATTCAATTTGAGGTTCATATACTCAAGGGGTCAACAAATATCTTTGAAGGACATCCAATAGTATTTATAAGCTTGTTTTAGGTATAATTAATTTTTGAATCTTACTTGAGAAAGTTGGCAACAGTGATTGGACCAACATATGAAAATATAAATCAGTGATAACATTACTAATAATATTCTTGTTCTAATTTCCTTTACCCTATTGTGCAACTCCATATTCTTATAATAGTCTAGTTTTAGCTTATTCATACTTCCCCTTTAAGTTAAACCTGACCTTAACAGTCATCAATAAAGTATCAAGAAATTATTCATAGGATTTATCTCATAACACAATCTCAACAACATTGTCAACCTAAACAATTGTCACCCTCCACCTAGCGTGCAATCATATTGTGGTTTACTATAGCTATAATAACCTTCATCCACATGTAATCATTCCAATATCAGGGTTCTCGTATTTAAGAGGTTGATAGACATCATGTAGTCATATAAAGCTTTTACCATAGTATCAACAGTTTATCAAATGTGTCAAGTTTCAACGTTAAAAATATGTTTAGTTAAGTGTGGTTGTAGTGCCACTAAAATTGTGATCTTGTAGGTGAGCTTCTAATTGTCCAATATAAGTTATTAAGCACTCTATTAACTTGCATCATATCATTTCATTATATTAATATCATGCCACGGTTGCAATATCTACAATTACTAGGTTATATCAAATTCACTAATAGAGGTGATACCTTGATAAGAATGCGAAACATGCGTTTCTTTACCCTTACCATATTCTTATAATAGCTTAGTCCAATGACTAGATATTATTTACTTTTACCATTTATACCAAATATAGACTTAACAACAATAGATGATCCCCTATGGCAGCATTAGGTTCGCAAATCAACCCTTATTCTTAGATTTTAGTGGTCATAAGATGTATAAACATCACAAACTTGCATCACATCTTCCAATGTCCAACATAGTGTGACAAATAGAAGCTCAATACAATGCAACCTAAATGCAAGGTCTTTAACTCAATAAATAGTTTTCACATTCTAATACCCAATTCTCTACCCTTCGTACAATATTAACAACCATCAAAACATTAGAACGAACTTGAGCCATGTTTGAATGCGGCTTGAGGCTGGGTGTGTAGTCTTATATAATTTTTGGCAGAATAAACGCCCTTTAGACATGAAATTTAAGCTATAAAAATATAAGCTTGATAGAGCATTCACTGTGCATTTCAGATGATGAACTATAATGGGATAACAAAGATGCAGGGAAATTAAAGACTCAACCAAGCTTAGCAGGAAAACCCCTTGAACATGGATTCTAAGGTTAACAGATCTCTAAATTTGATCAAGCATCCTTGGATTGAGGAAATAGAATGGAATGAGAAAGATAAGGCTGGATGCAATTCTCACAAATAGTTTGGCAAAATAAAGCACCCTTAAACATTAAACAAGAATTGTAAGCCAGACAATGATCTAAACTTGATAAAAACATTCACAAAATATAGCTACAAGACAGCTAAATTGAGGCTTTCATACTTACTTTTCATGGGATGTGACCCAATTTGTTTACAACACATCTTAGTGGTCTGTAAGGATATGCACCCCAAATAGAATAAACAAGTTCTCTAAGAGTCATATTTGGGCTGTGTTAATTGCAACCTAATTTGAACGAATGCAAGAAAAACTGTACTTACAAGATTATGAGCAACAAGGGAAGCCAAATGGTTATGAAATTCATAAGCCTGTTGTCCACCAGCCCAGAGAATCTCCTCAACATTCATGTCGCAGGTCACCTACGCCCTCTCTCTGGCTAAGTCCTTTTCTTCCAAACCTTTTATGCTTCAATGGACACCCCCAGCTTATTCAAAAACTCTCCTTTTGACTCAGGTAGAGAGGGGGCTGATAAAGGACGTGGAGTCTAACTTCTACTCCCAACAATAGCATTCTTTTAAAGTTTCTAAATCCTTTTCAACAAATCAATTTATATGTATATCCTACGATTGGCATAGTCCCGTGAGACCACGTTTCTTTAAGGGACTCTTTATCCTCCTTTGTGTCCTCTCTCAGCATTTTCTTCCCAAAATAGACCTCAAATTTATAGATTATGGAGGGTTATGACTGCCTTTTCCCTGAGCACTGGCCTTCCTGCATAGCCACGAATTTTCCTTTCTGCTCTCCCTCTCAAAACAGCATGTGGCTCCTGCATTTTCTATTCATCTCCCCCCCCATGAAATTTGTATATCCTTTTTATCAACGTTTGCTGCTCTCATCTAGGGACAAATCTACCTCAAACTGCCTAAGATGCGCCTTTATGGAGGTTGCGGGTCCAACTTTCCTCTATGTTCTACCCCTGTGTTTTTCTCCCAAAGGCAAAGGTTGAATCTGTAGAATGAGGGGTCACCGGGGGTTTAAAGACTGCCAGAAACCTCTTTTTCCTTGCGAACTACTCAATTTCCACCGTCCATGGACAGGGTGTCATACTTATTAATGGCACAAACACTTGTTTTGTTTCATCCACGCCATGCTTATTAATGGCGTGACCTTCTTAGTC